>WYDI02016125.1:0-66712 GCA_009867235.2 Psittacus erithacus | reverse complement strand
CAAATCTCAAGCTTTACTGACTTGGATCTTGGGCAAATTCACGGCTATCCCTCCCCTCCATTTTATCAGTCTGGATTCACACTGGAGCCTGAGGACAAACTTGGTGTAAAGAGACATGTTCTCTGGCCAGCCCTTTTGAATGACAGAATAGTTTGTGTTGGAAGAGACATTCAGAGGACATCTAGTCCAAACCCCCTGCAATGAGCAGGGACATCTTTAATTAGATCAGGTTGCCCAGAAGCACATTCAGCCTGGCCTTGAATGTCTCCAGGGATTGTGCATCCACCACCATTCTGAGCAACCGGCATCAGCCTTTTACCACCCTCAGCGTAAAGCATTTCTTCACATCCAGCGTGAATCTCCCCTCTTTCGGTTTAAAACCATCACCCCTTGTCCTACTGCAACAAGCCATCGTGAAGTCACTTCCCACCTTTCTTACAGTCTTCTTTTAATAATTTTAACGACATTTTGTCCCTGTACACCTTTCAAAGCAGAACGTTGTTTTTTACGCAGCACCAGGCGCCCCTTTACCTCAGCGATTTCCATCACACATCAACCCATCCAGCGACAATCGTGGCGCGGGGCTCCTCAGTTTCCCCTACCGAGGCTTAAAAGCGGCGGAGCGCCGAGGGCGGGAGGCCGCCAGCCAATCAGAGCGGCCGTCCGTCTCACCCAACCGTCTCGCCCCTTTCTATTTGGAGCAGGCGGGGCTGTGGGCGGGGTAGAGGGCGCGGTGCGGGGCCCGCGCCATGCTGATCACGCTGTGCTACCTCTACCTGTGGGCTCGCTGGGGGCCTTGCTCCACAGCGCTCATCCGCCGCACCGTCCGCCGCCTACACCGCTCCCGCTGCTCCTTCACCTTCTGCTGCTGCGCCGGCACCCCGCCGCTTCGGCAGCCGCGCACGCAAGTGCCGCCCGAGGAGCGAGTCTGCCTCAGGATAGGGAACAAAGTCTTTTTCACGGACGAGACGCAGGTACCGCCCCGCGCCATGGGGCTGAGGCTGGGGAGGTGCCTCGCCTGGCGCTGCCCGGGACCGCTCGGGCGGGGAAGGTGCCGTGCGGGAAGCGGCCTCCGCCGTTACCGTGGCAACGGGGAGCCGCCTACCCTGGCGGACCCGTGTCGCCGCGCCTTGCCCCGCGGTGAGGACGGAGCTGCGCGTTCCCTGAGGGCTGAAGTGGCGGAGCCCGGGGGGAAGGGGGAGCCGCAGCTGCGGGGTTTGGGGCTGCGTTTTTCCTCTGGACGTGTGATAGCGAGCTTGACAGTGGCGAGCTGGGGCTTGTGATCGGCAAAAACATTAAGCCGTGTGGCTTTCCAGGCCTGTCACAGCCCTGCTTGTCAGGGGAAGGCCTTGGTAGGAAACCTTAATATGTCTGTACTTGCCTCCCTTCCCTATTGAGAGGTAACTACATTCAGCTTGTAAACTGAGGAGTGTTTTTTTTCTATGTAGAACGCAGCCTTGTAAGCACAGCTATGGCAGTAGGAGCACTTGGCTAGGCTAGTACTTCCATAGTGCTGGATATACTAGCACTAGGGTAGTAGTTCCATATTTGTAACATTCTTTTAGCACATATAAGGCTTTAGTCTAAAAATAAATGCTGTGTTAGTGCGCTCGAGATTTGTGCCGGACATTTAAAACGGAGCTGATTGAGCTTCTGGTTACAGAGAACTGCTGCTCCCGATACGGAACGATGTTTCAAGTGAGGGAAATGACAGGAAAACCCCCATCCATGAAAAATCACCTCTTTTTTTCCCCAAATGGCTGGTGAGAGAGGAGGGTGGGGTGAGGGTGTGGGAGCCCACGGCAGTGGAAAAATACTGTGCATGAACCACGCTTCACTTGCCATCATATGAAGTAAAACTGAAAGTAAGCTTGCTTCTGACTTTCAGGTTTAGAAGCAGAGCTCCTGCAGCACTTCCCCCCAGTCATCTGAGTTATTTAAATTAATGTTGGCTTTGTCTAGTTTTGTTACAAAATAACAGAATTTGTGTGGACAGGAGTCTTCCTGAACTTTCCTTTTTGCTATTCTTTATATGTGTGTTTGTGGAAGTTACTTCAGTGGTTAGATGTCTTACTTAAATGCGTGTTACTGAAATGTATTTATGAAGCATGCTGTTGACTAAGAGCTACTTTTAAGAAGCAGAGGAGCTTTTCATAAATTCAGTGAGTAAAGAGGATGTTTTCAGTGCGGTGAAAACAAGATCACAAATGCTAATGGAGTTGGTTCAAAAATGGTGATTTTGCTCTCTAATGAGCAGATTATTTCATACTTCAGAATCTCTCACAGCAAACTTAAATACTTAATTCGCATTTGGAGAAAGCTTATTGTCCTGATTTCAGCTGGGATAGAGTTAATTTTCTTCCTGGCAGTTTGTATAGTACTGTGTACCAAAACATCACTGTGTTATCATTATTCTCACATTGAATCCAGAACACAGCACTGTACCAGCTCCTAGGAAGATAATTAACTCTATCCCAGCTGAAACCACGATACTCAGAAAACCAATACCAGGTAATACTCAGAAAACCAATACCAGGTAATACTCATAAACCAGATGATACTCATAAAACCTTATTGGTTACCAGTCCATGTGTTTAGAGGAGTTCTGCTTCAATTGCCCTGGATTATCATTTGTAAATCAAGTTTCAAATAATTTATGCTGTTCTTCGCTCCACTTCTGCTCATTTTTGAAATAGGTTCTCCTTGGTCCTTGCATAATGAGCACATTTTTTTTATGTCTGCAATGTTATTCATGCAGACTGACTTCATAAGCTTGTCAGTTTTATTTGTGTTCACTGGAAGCTGGGAAACCCTCTAGGGAGCTGCAGCTTGGCTTGAAGTTTGACATAAAGCCAATGTTGTTATTGAAATGTAGTTGCCTTTTAAAAACATGTATTGAAATTCACCAGTTGCGTTTGACTCTGAGAATCTCTGCAGAAGATGCCTGCCACGCTTCACCTTGGTAGTGTGGTATAGAAAGGTTGACTGTATAAAAGATAGAGGCAGTGTCATGATGTAGCTTTCTACATCATCTGTGAACACTGTGGAGCGAAAAAGGTTAACTAGCTTGCTTTTTTTGGCTTCTAGGTAGCTAGCTAAGTTACTTTGCTCTCTGAGTAGGTATAAGTGGCTCTGCACTGTTATCATTGTCTTCTTTAGAATTTATGACTTGCTGGTATCTTATGTTAATCTGTAAAGTTGGGGTTTTTTTGTTTGATCTTTAATAAAATTTTACACCTAAGATAGTATAAAGCTTCAGTAGTTCAGTCCACTTTCCTGTGGAAGATAGCAATGTTTACTCTCACAGCTTCTGTGCTCAGTAAAGCTGGTTGGATTGGCAAACTATCCTCATAGACTTAATACTGTGCAGTTTCATTTTAGATGTGGAGTGATGTACACATTTAGTGTGTTATAGGGAAATTCTCCTCTTTCCACATAAAATTACTAAAGACATGCGAAGCATGTGTTTCTAGTATAGTAGCAGCAAGATACCTATTCCTAATGTTTGCCATTTTTAAAATATGGCAGAAAAATTAAATTCAATGCAATATCTACTTCCCATAAAAGTTGATATATAGGAACAGGTTACATATTGAGAAGTTTTGAGGTTATTAAACCTGTTCTTTAGTCTATTGATTCCAGTTTTTGAGCTTTATTTGCTCCTTTGTGAGGATGAGAGAGGAAACATTTTTATAATTTAATGAAGGAAATATTTGTCCAATGGTCTGATAAGTGGATAGACTACCTTATGGACAAATTTATTTTGAATGGGTTATTTCTTTAAGCTTAGTTACATACTGAATTTGTAATTTTGGTGCAAATGTATGGGAACTTAATATATTAAAAAAAAAAAAAGTACCCTCTCTTTTTATTTCAAATAATTTTCTTAGGATTTTTCAAGTCACTTTTTAAAGAATTTGTCCTGAGGTTGTACGTGTCCACAAAATAGAAATGTCTTTCTATAACTGGCTTTACAAAGGAAGTCCTGAAACTTTGTAAATTAGGTCTAAAAATCAGACCTATGTAGTATATAGTTCTCGGGTCACTTGTGGCTCACAGCTTGGTTAGTCTTTTGTCAGATGGCTGTAGAAAAGGTGTATATGGCTTAGCAGTGGGATTGTATGTTTCCTGGGGGATTGTTACCCAACTGGAATGAATGCCACCTGGACTATTTTCCAGTTAGAGGGGCTGTAGTATCTGACCAGGCAGGTTGTGCATTGTGACTGCTTTCTTACTCCCTGCCGAGCAGCAGACAGTGCCCTTCAGCCACCAGAAGTGAGGCAAAAGGGCCGTGGGTTTGTGTATTAGGGAGATGAAGAGAGAAGGAAGGAAGCAAGAAGCAGGGTGAACTGCTGTGTGAATGAGAGAGGAGGACTGGGTTGAGTGAGGGATGCTGCTGGTGGCAGATGGCCTGCAAAAGTCACAGTGCCAATGGTACAGTGATCCTGTGGCCCACTCACTTTTGTGCTTTTTAAAAACTGAAAGCTGGAGTCTCAATTAGCTTAAAAGCTGAAGTAGTCACTTTCAGTTTTACTTCTGATATGTTCCTGCTTAATGGTTCAGACCCTTATTCCTTTTTTTCCTCATGGGGAATGTGAAATTGTTCATTAAGACTGAAGGGTTAGATCTGAGTTTCGGCTGGGCATAATTTAAAAATGAATTGTTGAATCAGGTGCTTGCTATACAGACTTATTTTTCTTCCTTTTTTCATTTTTTCAGTTCCTTGATGACTTAAACAGGTGGAGTCTGCTTCTCATTTCTCCTTTTGTTTGTCCTGGCAAGTTACTGAAAGCAGGACATATAGCTTTTGTGACAGAAAGCATTTCAGGTCAGACAGATAACTTGCAGAAAGTACCTGGCTCTTCAAAAGAGGTAAGTAGTTCTCATTGTTTCTTGCACGGAAAGTAGTACAGATGGGCCATTTGGTTGGAAAAAGGGTAAAACAATTGAAGGTAAAAAAAATCAGTGGCAGATAGATTTTTTTTTTTGTATGTTTATGATGTTTTTGGAAATAAAAAGGTAATATTTCCATTAAAATTAATCACTTTTAATATTCTAGTTATGTTTTATGCTTCAAACAGACCAATAGGCGTTCTACTGTGTTTTAGTAGCATGCTTCTCTGGCTGTGGATAGGAACTGTAGAATTCCATTGTGACTTTGCATAAGGCATGTGGGGTTAGATACACTGAATATGAAGAAAAATGCTTGAAAGTTGTCATATTAAGGCAGATCAGAAGTCCATTTATCTGAGTATCCTGCCTCTGACACTAGCTGAAACAAATGCCTCAGTAAGAAGCAAGCATATGATACGATTCCTGAAGAGCTCTTCAAGCCTTCAACTAAGTAGTAATGAAAAGTTGTAAGTGAAATAGAAGTCTGTCTTGGAACCTTTCTTTCAATGTGATTTACAAATACAAGTTAAAGTATTACACATTTGGATTGTTTTGTCAACCTGCAGGAGTAAGGCCAAAATCAAACTTTCAATCTTTTAGCTTTTCTATAAAATGCAGTGGGCGAGTAGCAATACTTCTTGGTTGGAATTTGTAAATTGTGTTTGCCTCCTAATGGATAATACTTATAAAATGGTTTTGAGGTGTCCAAATTTAAATTAAACTGGTATTGAAATCCTTATGGGAAGCATACTTATAAAACATTCATGTCCTGAATACTCAAAAAATCTAAATGTGCCTTCTCCACTACTATATTGAAAGTCTGAAGATGTGAATTTAGAAGATGATGTTCTGAACTTGAATTACTGAATATATAATATCCCTAAACCAATTATGCATAAGCATAGTATCCAAACCCTATCAAAACATGCTATGAACTTGAGATAATGTCTCTCTCTGCCCTACATTTTACTGGTTTTTTACTGCTTTTTTCCTCACATGAGAAATGCTTGCTGCCTAGGCATCTCAGCTCTGACACAGATCTGAAGGAGGAGAAGGGTTGTAACCCAAAGCAAAAGATAAAATTACCTTCCAGGGTGGAAAAAATCTTCCAAGAGGTACATGTTGGCCTAAATCCTTCCTAAGGCAGACAGTTGTGTGAGCTGTATGTTCTCCTTAATGAAGAGGGCAGAATGTACCCCATTGCCTACTAGAAAGAGGAGAAATGGAAAGACATGTATACTAGGGTATTTCTGGGTGAGCAGTAATAAAACATCTGGCCTGATCTCTGGGGCGGGGCACCATAACATTGACAGAGCCCACACATTAAACAGGCTATGCCACAAGCTGGAGTCACTGCCTGGGGGCAGTCCATAAGGTGTCTTCCTAAATGGCCCTTGCCATCTCCTGGCATCCTTGCTTTCTGGCATCAGGTTTCAAGCTTCTTAGAGTTAAAAGGAAACCTGTCACATACATAGGTGCTTGCTGCCTGTCTGTTTCCCTGGATGAGGAATATATATTTCCCAGCTCACTTGTTCTGGGAGATAATCCAGGAGTCTTCTGCTGGAGTGAACATCAAGAGCAGAGTGGTTGGTAGATAGACTTATCTAACTTGAGTGCAGGAACAGAAGGACAGATTGGGAATGGGCACAGTGCCTGCAATCAAATTTTTAGTACCGTCACCCACCGTGGATGCCTCTGAGTTCTAGAACAGAGCACATTTTTGGAGCATGTTAGACTTTGGCCTCCAGAGGAATGATGTCCAGGTGCAGTGGTGCATAAGGCAAAATCATTATCTATGCAGCCCAGAGTGTGAGGACTGGAGGCGCTGAAAACTTGTTGAGAACGCTAACACCTTTTATGCTGAAGTGTTCTGACTCTGCTTCCACTGGCCTCATATTTCTTTGGAGCGCACAGGAAATAGCCATGCTGGTTTGTAAATGTTTTTATTGCCTTTGATAGAAGACTGTGGAATCCATCCAGGTGGGCCCTGCTGCTGGGAGACAAATTAGACAGGGTATCTGCTGTGCTCTATATATTGTTTTAGAATGCACCTCGAGTGTGCTGGACCAACTCATAAGGGAGAGTTGTTTCCCTTTTTTTTGGGGGGGGGATTTTGTTTGTTTGTAGTTATTTTGTTGTTGGTTTTTTTTGTAGTGTTTTTGCGTGTGTGTTTGGTTCTTGTACTTTTTTGTTGTTGTTTTTCTTGGGAGTTTTGTTTGGTTTTTCTGGAGGGAGGTTATTTTTGTTTGTTTTTATAGCAGAGATGTCCACAAAAACATCTGTTTTGAAGCTCTAGTTTGTTCTTTTGAGGTTTTTTGTTTGGTGGACTTGTTAAATCTTGTTGGTTTTGTTTGCTTTTTCTGTCGCATATCAAATGTTTGCATTCTTATATAGATATTAATAATTAATTTGATATGTCAAGTTCAAAAGTGATAGCCCAGGCAAGAGACCAAACCGACAGTTTTATTTTGTTTGTTGTTCCTCTGTGTACACATCACTTCTAGTGAGGTGCTCTGCATTCTGCTACCTCTGGCTGTCAACATAGACAGGGGCTGTAAGAGTAGGTTGTTCCTTTGACCTATGAGAATTTTGAAACAGAAAGCCCTACAAAGAATGGCTTATCAGTGATCTGTGACTGTATTCGACTGTGGTGGATCCAGAAAACTGGAATATAAATAATTTCTCATCTCTTGCTAGGACCTGGCCTTTCATTCTATATTCTGAGAGAATTTTGATGATTTCTAGTCATAGCGGGAAAGCTTGGCCTGTTTTAAAATATTCTGAGGATTTTTGTTCTGTTGTGAAGCAAATGGATCATTGCATGAGCAGGATTACAAATCATATGTCTTGGCAAAAGCCTTACTTTGTGAGGTTCTTTTGTGTATTCACTTTGCTTGCACTAGACAGCAAAAACTACTTGTGGCTTAACCCCTGTCGGCAACTAAGTACCTTGCAGTCGCTCTCTGACTGCCTCTCCTCCATGCTCCCCCCAGCAGGGTGGGAGGAGAATTGGGGAAAAAGATAAAACTCACGGGTTGAGATAAGAATAGTTTAATAATCAAAATAAGATATAACAAGAATTGTAATAAAAAGAGACAGCAAAGAGAGAGGAATAAAGCCCAAGAAAGACAAGTGATGCACAGTACACTTGCTCATCTGCTGACCAATACACAGCCTGACCCAAGCAGAGATTGGCCCTTCCCAGCCAACTCCTCCCGGTTTATATACCGAGCATGCTGTTCTATGGTATGGCATATCCCTTTGGCTAGCTTGGGTCAGCTATCCTGGCCATCTGCCTTCCTGGTTTCTTGTGCCTTTCTTCACTGGCAGACCATGGGAAGCTGAAAAGTCCCTGACTTAGAGTAAGCACTGCTTAATACATTTATGTTTTAGTTGTTTCTATGAACGTTACTCTCATCCTAAATGCAAAACACATGACACTGTGCCAGCCACTAGGAAGAAAATTAACTGCATGCCAGTTGAAACCAGGGTGCTGCTTTTTACTTGTTAGCATGTCTCATGTTTTACTTGGTGCTATGAAAAAATCCCTTGCCCTCACAGAGGGCACAGAGAGTGCTCAGAGTTATGTGCTGAGTAAAATGGAGAAGGAAGCTGGTATCCTATGTCATAAATGTGTGTCATTTTTGTCCCTGGTGGTCATGAATTGCCAACACTTAGCAGCAGGCCCTTAGAGTTTTGCACCTTATGACTGCAACTGAAAAGTTCCATTACAAGCTGTGGGTGTTGTACCAATAGACTGAACACAGTTGGGAATACCTTCCGTCTGGAAAGTGATGGTGTTGTCCAGGTCAACACTCAAGACAATTGGCTGGGGCATTTCTGGCTGACTTGGTCAGACATCCACAGTGACAGTGGGGTGAAGTCTTGACTGATGTTGCAACTACAGTGATTCATATCTTTTGGTATAACTATCTTCCAGAAGGAGAATTTGTTCTGCTTCAGAACTGAATAACACTAGTGTGCCCAGAAATATATCCTGTAACTTCAGAGGTGGTATTTCTTTGTGGTGCAAACATGGAGATGACCTTTTTACTTTTATAAGTGAGTGGTTTTTACTAGTGAGTGATCCAGATATTCAAGACCTGAGTGATACATCTGTCATGAATTTGAGGGCTGTCTCTCACCAACTGTGTGTTCTGGAGTGTCTGATTTGAAGCTGTTACTTGTTCTTGTGTTAGAGTTGTAAGTTAAAGCATGCAGCTGACCTTGTGGTAAACATAAACACACTTCCCATGTACTATCTTTTTCTCTTTTTGAAACTGAGTTTGTTCACTAAGGGTTAGTATCGGTAATGTATCAGAAGATACCCAGCCAGATTTCTTGTGAGGTATCCAAAGGCCACCTATATGAGTATGGCCTGGATGGTCTCATTTGGACTGTGCTAATCAGGAACTGTCTTTGAGAATGGCTTAGAAAGGAGACATGACCAGTAAGGTTATATGAAATCTCAGTTTCTTCTTTCTTCTTGTTCCCTTGGGAAATACTGTAAAGTGAAAAGCTGGAAATAGATTCTTTTGGATATTATGAAACCACTTAATAGCAGTAGATGAAAAAGTAAATTTAGCTGATAGTCTAATTCTGAAAAAGTAAAATACCCAAGAGCTCTTTCTCATTTTGTACGTTCAAAAGAAGCATTTTTTCTTACCATGTTTAATCAATATTCCATCTTGTGTTTAGTGATAAAAGTATTCCATCTTGTGTTTAGTGAAAAGATAAATTTAGCTGATAGTCTAATTCTGAAAAACTAAAATACCCAAGAGCTCTTTCTTATTTTGTACACTCAAAAGAAACATTTTTTCTTACCGTGTTTAATCAGTATTCCATCTTGTGTTTAGTGATAAAAGAGTGAACTTCATGAAAGTGGTTTGGTGATGACAGTATCAAAGTGCTGGAGTTGCTATGTGGGAATTGAGCTTTGTCTTCTAGTATTGGAACATATTACATTGCAAAAGCTAATTTTTCTTTAAGGTCATGAGAACAGGTGGTGCTTAATTGTCTCTGAAAATGCCTTCAAAGGAGAACAGTTGATCTGTGTATCCCATAAAGGATAAAGACTGAGATATCATTCACAGTTTTTAATGAAATTGGGGCCTTTTTTGTTTTCAGAATTGACTCAAATCACTGTGTTTGTAAATTATCTGAATGTTGTTTTGTTTGGTACTGTTGTTTTATAAATATAAGGTTTAGAAGGGGTCACTTTCAGTTGTGAGTCAGCAGACAGATCTGTAGTCTTTATTGATGTGTCTACCTTTCAGAAGGAAATCAAAACTCTCTTCACTTTTCCTCCACCTATGTCTTTTGTAGCTGAACTTGTTCTCAAAGATAGCACATCTGTGTAGTTTGGGTTTAACAAACCTTCCTGAAGAAAATAATCTCAAGTGTGACATCTTCACAATGCTTCCTTTCTGGAGAATAGAACTTTTTGAATCTTACGTGTCCAGTTATCCTTCTGATAATCAACGTGTACTTTTATTAAATCCTATAGTTTACTTTTGCTCTTTTTAGCAGCATTTTTTTAAGAATTTGTGCTGAAAGCCATGTCTTGGAAGTAAATGCAAACAGAATTTTACTTACAGAATGGGGTAATGCTCCCCTGCCATTTTCTGTGTTACTTGAAGCTTTTATAGCCTTGATCTTTAGGAAAGATGTATTTGTACTCCCAATTTGCTATCAACTTGGTGTGGATGTTCCTTTGTTTACTTCTGCCAGGACTGAATCTTGTAGCAGGTATTGCTTTCTACATGATCCTTCCTCAGCAGGTTCTTTTGGTTGTATTCAGTCTCATACATTGACCTTTGTAGTCATGAAGGGTGTACCTTTTCATGAAAGGAACTCTCAACTGAAAGCCTTCTCTACTTGAGATGTGTTGTCTTATGATACTATTAAATGCAGTAGTTGTTTTAAACACATCAGGCATCACAGAAACAAGTCCTAAAAGTGATTCTGCCAATTTAGTATTATATAATCCTAGTAGCTACACTTTTCTTTAAAGTACTTTCTTTGCAATTACTTCCAGTCCTTGGGTTTACAGTTGTACTGCTTTGGCTTGATAATGTCCTTCTCTTGGTTCTGCCTATTGTGCTGCTTTTCAATAGGAGAGTCCTTTGGGAAGGAAGGACAGTTTGTATTTGCAGTTTGGCTTACAGACTCATAATGCTGTTGGTATTTTGACATTTTTCTGTAAGCTTTTCAAACTGAAAAACATGCATATGCTTTATTCTAGATTGTGAAGTGGTCAGACTATTGCTCACCATTGGCCTATAAACCTGGTGAGCCTTATAAGTTAATTGCTGAAGCAAGCGTAGATAATTTCAGTAACCTCGGAATAGCATTCATGGAAGACAGGCTTCAAATGGATAATGGAATGATGCCACACAAGATTGTTTGTAAGTATTTTCATGAATTGTTTTTAATGGTAGAACATATTTGTTTCATAGCTGTTTTAGGACTCTGCATATAGTCTTTCTACCATGCATTTATTTTGGCACAATGTTTGCTTCCTGTTATCATTCTGGGCTATTGATTACTCTGTAGCACTACTGTATTTTATACTGTCAAACATAGAGATCCTTGAAAAGTTAGACCACTTTTTGAGTGAGTTGGTCTCTTTACAGGTCTCTACATCTTTACAAATGCAACAACAGAAATAACAGAAAAATGGATCAAAACATTTTTGGAATAAACCCCTCTCTTTTTATTTAATGCTGCATAAGCTACTGCCAATAGTTAACTTCAGTATGATGAGATCTTTATTTCATTCATCAGCAGTCTCATTTTTCCTGTCTAGTTGTGTCTTCTCAGTTGTGTTGATAAAACTTTGGGTCATATAGAATAGTAAAATAATGATTTTGGCTATAAAAGGAAACCTCTCCCTGTCCCCAGCCTCCCCCTAAATAGGGCGTATCAATAATGTAGATCATAGTGCTTTGGCAGAAGTCAGGGAGTGCCAAAATCAAGAGCAGCTAGACTGCTTGCAAGAGGGTAGGAATATGCTCACAAAGGATATGATGTGAAATTTTATCTCTTGGTGCTGTTCTGCAAAAGTATTCATGCTGGAGCAGGTGGAAGCTGAGTGTCCCAGTCATTTACTTTTCAGAATGCTTTCTGGCCCATTTTGCCTCAGGTACTGTGTGCATGCTAGAACTGCTCCAGTAGAACGGGCTTATGCAGGCTGGATTGATGGAATAGGATATAGGCTGATGGCTATGAAATTCTCTGGGGCTGTGAAAAAAATCTTGCTTCACATTTCTGCTCCAAACTAGGCAAAGGGGGTATAGTTTCAAGGAAATACAAGTGTTGTTAAGTGAAGAAGGGGATTACACTTGGATCTGGTGTTGTGTGCCAGTTGACTGTTTTGCTAATAAAGCTTCTCACTGAATTTTTTTGAGAAATCAGAAAAAAAGCCATAGTAAGTTTCTTTGGCCTTGGGAGTGGAGAGAGATTCAGTGAAATTCTGCAGACTTTGATTTGAAATATTTTCATGGGTCAGCAACTGAAAAAAATTACCCTATGAGAAGTATATTTTTTTCTCTCCTGTTACTTAGTTTGCTCTGCAAGTTTCACACTGGTAATAATCATATTTGCCCTTCTTTTCTCACTTGTATTTGCCAGAAGTTTTTTGTCTTTCCATTTCCATCCTTTTCTGGGGGGAGAAAGAGGAAAGTTTAACAGTTCTTCCTATTTGCTAGTTTTCCCTCGGATTCTCAGCTCCCAAGTCTTGCTATGGTGGGTATGTCTCCCTTTCTGCAGAGTGAAAGCTGTTCAGATTTTTTTCATTCCTTTTAACTTGTTCCAGGCATTTATCTGCAGCCTTCAGCAGTGCAAAAGGCATAGTTCAATGTCTTCATCTTACCCAATATCATTTTATTAGCTTATTTCAAAATAGTTCATTTCAAAATAACAACAAGCAATTTTTGCACCCTGCCCTCCTTAAGAGGCCAATATTTTTTCTAAAGGTTCTTTCCTTGCTTCATTGTGTCCTTTCCTGGGGACAGAGGGACAGGCAAAATAACAAGCTGGTAAATTGATGCATTTCTGGGAACTTCCTCACCTTCCCACCCATTGATTATCATTCTGTTAAGAATACATCTTCATTGTGTGCAGTACTTGTCATGTTTTACTTTTGTGCAACTATTTTTGCACTCACAATAAATGTTACTTTGTTTAAATGTGCCATATAAATATTGACCGTTGTGCTCTCAGTCAGATTTTCCTGAAACAAAGAGTCATTAGAGTAAATTACTTGTGTCATGAGTGCAAATTTATTATATTCTTGGGGGAGAGGATTAGGATTTGGAGTGTCAAACAAATTCTTGCTGTTATAGATGTTTTGTAGTGAAATTAAATGTAAATCCTGCCATGGTATTGATATTTATCATAGCTCTTTTAATATCACCTTGGTAACCCATTTTTCTTACTATCTAACTTTTCCAGCTGTGCATCTACAGGAATCTACACTGAAGGAGTTGATGGAGGTGGAACCATCTGTAAAAGAGCAAAGTGTAAGCGGTACACAAATGGATGAAGTAACCTCTGCTGCTACTTTTGGGACTACTCTTAAATCAGGATTAGGAGTAGTAGAGACTGCAGGACAATGTGAAGAGGAGAAATCCAAGCTGGAGAAGGAAAGTGAGCCTGACGATGAATCCAACAGTTTATCTGACAAAGAGACAGGTGCTGGAGAACATCATCACTTGCATCTTTCCAGCTGTCATGAATGCCTGCAACTTGAAAACAGTACTATTGAATCAGTCAGATATGCCTCTGCAGAAGACATTCCAGAACTTTCTGATGATTGCAATAGCACACTGGAAGAGAACGATGGTTATCTGGCAAAAGGAATTAAGAGAGTAAACCTTGCTGGAAAGCCCCCTAATATATTGATTTATCTTGGCTCTGAAACTGCAAAAGTGGAATTTGAGCAGGTAAAATCAATCCTTCAAGAATGCATTGATGCAGACAGCTACACCATCTACCAGTTGCATGAGGAGCAAGTTCTGAAAGCTCCGTGGGTTGATAATTCACTGCTGTTGATCATTGCCACAGATGAGCCTATTTCTGAGGAGAACCACAAACAATTTATGAAGTTTTTATCTAAAGGTGGAAAGATTCTAGGATTTTCTTCATCTTTTACATTTGATGGCATACAAATAAAGAGAAAAAACAAACTGAAGAAGGCTGTTCATGAATTAGTAGTCTCTAAAATGGACAAAACTAAAATGAAGTTAAATCTCTTGGTCAGTGGCTGTATTTTTGAGGAAGTGATGAAGGAAGATACAAGCAAAGTGAAGATACTGAGTCGATTAAATAATGCTGATAAAGACACAGTTATTGTTCGTCTGTCTTATGGAGACAGTGGAGGTGAAGCCATTCTTTCTCAGGTATTGTATACAGAAGCATTAATTTGCTGAAAAAGTTCACTTGTTCCCATTGCATGCTGTTGGGGATGCCTGTCAAAGGAAGGTGTAGGTGGATGTCTCAGTGAATGAATAAGGACTCTGCAAAATGTCTGTCATGTGATCCTGAGGAAGCTTAAAGAATGTTAGAGAAATGTCACTACTGTTTCACTTCCTCCTTTTCACCATGTAGCTATGCACATGTAGATCATGCAAGACCACAGTCAGTGGCAGAGAGCAGATTTGCACAGTAAGCAAGCATCTTCAAGAGCAGAGCTACCTTTTTCAGCCTGCCTAGAGGTTGTGCAGTGATACAGCTGTGCATTTTGCAGATTTTGGGAGGAGGAAAGAGGAAGAACTAAGTCATTGGTGGACTTGGGGTGAAAGCTTATACTGACAAGATAAAAAAGAGACATCCTTATGAAAATATGAACTATGGTGAAGCAGAGAGTAAGAAAAGGATGTAAAATAAACCTTGCAAGAAACTTGAAAGATGTCTTAAGGTTTAAGGTTATGGTAGCCAGCACTTGTGGAAATCTGAGTAGTGAATGAGAAAGTCCCAGCCTTTATTACTTGTTGCATGCCATATCTAGAAAAACTGTCTAACAATTCTTGCTTGAGCAAGTAACTACACAAGAAAGGTTAGTCTCTGACTGCACTGAAACACTGTTGTTGATCTAGGTCTGTTGGGTCTCTTTTTGCTAGTGCTGTCAAGTATATTCTGTTTGCATCTCAATGTTATGAATGAAGTGAACCAAGCGATTGATTTCTTTATCAGCACTTTGATTAAGGCTAATTTTTGGATGGATGTTAGGTTTATGATGTTGGCCTTGCTATTCTGTCATTAAACAAGACCCACAACCCTTTATTAATCTGGAATGTATTTTTTCTATTTACTGCCAAAATTAAAATTCTAAAACTTGGGATTTTTTGTTAACATCAGCATATTTTCAGTCAGTAGTATATGCTTCTTTCTTGGGTGGGGGTTGTGGGAGAGGATCTGGTCTGCTGGAAACGTGCTTTTTTGTTTTCTGAGTCTTCCTTCAAGCTTTAAACTTTTAAATGTTTAACATCCTGCACCTAACAAATAGTTCAGAGCACCTGGGGGACAGAAGTGGGGGAGTCTAGAATGAGCCAGAATGTTATTCATTCCACGTTAATAATAATAATATCCTAGCAAATAGGTACCTCTCCAATGTTGTGGTATTGTGATCTCTGTTAAAAAAACACTCAAACAAAACC
Source organism: Psittacus erithacus (assembly GCA_009867235.2). NCBI lineage: Eukaryota > Metazoa > Chordata > Aves > Psittaciformes > Psittacidae > Psittacus > Psittacus erithacus. The sequence continues at coordinate 51,161 of WYDI02016125.1, read as the reverse complement.
AACACCCCCTCAAAAAGTTAAACAACAGATTAAGTTCAAGTGTTCATAACCTTTTTTGTTGTTGTTACTCTCTTCTTGGATAATGGGTGAGAAGCTTCCATGGATGTGTTAAAGGTAAATGTTGGTCGCTGATTATATAAATAGTCACAGATAACCTAAGTAATGTTTTGAGTGATAGGAGAGCTGTTAAGAGGTACCATTAAGTTTAGAAGATAAGTCTATGCTCTATAGTATGTGTCTATCTGGGTGTATGTGTCTATCTGGGTGTATAACCTGTGCTGTTAAACTTAGAGAGATTTCAGCCATTTCACAGAAAAACTATTAAAGTCAGCCTAAAGGCATCTTGCACGTTTTGAGTTGGACTCAGTAGGAGCAGAGGTAAACATTTAATTTTTAGCATGGTTGTTCACAGTTATATCACTTCCTTTACTGTGTCTTTACTCTGTCCCAGCACACTGAGGAAAAACAGAGTAATTACTAGTGTTTAAGTAGATGAGGAATATAATGGAGACACAGTTGAACAAACTTTATGGAAGATTCTAGGACCCTTTTTTACCAATGTTTTAATTACACGAAAACTTCTTAGGAGCCCATAGCACTCAAATTTAACTGCTCATGTATCAGGTAGCATACACTCTTCTAGCAATTATGTAATGTAGAAATATTCATCGGGTTTCTTAGAAGTGTTTTTATCTGTTTACCAGATTAAATCTGCTAGCTGTTTGGAAACTGTTATACATAGTAGCATGTTTATAGCTTTATGTAGGAAGCTGTGCCACCCATGTGCTGTGTGCTTGTACTAGAAAATTGATTAGCTACTGTTGCTATCCATTTCTGCAAGTTCCATGGTGAAACCTGCTTTGCTCTACTATTTACATTGACCCTTCTGCTGCAGTAAAACTCAATACTGCAGAGGTTTTCTGCAGAAAAAGGGCATTACCGTATAGCTTCAAAAATCAGATTAACAGGATTAGTGTGTCATTTTATAATTTTAAATGACTTCCAGTCTGGATTTGAAAAGCCTTATTGTTTTCAGAGAACTGACAGTGACATCAACCATTAAATATTCTGTCACAGACTTGTTGTTTCCCTTTTTATTGCTCTTCGCTGCCCCCCATTTTGGCATATTTCCCTGAATTTCAATAAAGTAGATCCAAGTGAAGAGCACGATTAAAATTTGCAAAATTGGAGGAATTAACAAAGGTAATAGGTTGCCATTTTCATTAAATTAATATGCATATAGTAGGGTACAAAGGCTTCTAAATATCACAGAATGATTGGGGCTGGAAGGGACCACTGCAGAGCATCTAGTCCAATCTCCCTGCTCAAGCAGTCACCCAGAGCCCATTACTTAGGATTGTTGTTCACATGGCTCTTGAATATCTCCAGGGAAGGAGACTCCACAACTTCTTTGCATAACCTATTCCAGTGCTCAGTCACCCTCATAGTAAAGAAGTGCTTCCTCATGTTCAGGTAGAATGTCCTGTGTTATAGTTTATGCCCATTGCCTCTTGTCCTATTGCTTGGCACCAGCAGGAGCCCCATCCTCTTGACACCTTCCTTTCAGTTGTTTATACACATTGATCAGATTCACCCTTTGCCTTCTCTTCTCTAGGCTGAACAGGCCCAACTTCATCAGCCTTTCCACTAGTAACTGGATAGTTCAGCAACCACAGTCAGGACAAAGCTGCTTTTGAAAATGTTATACTTAACTCTAAATTAAAAGTGTAATATCAAATACCAACAGCATTTATTTTTTTTTATTCCCTCTGCACATGTTCTGCCAGGCACATTTGGAACTGGATATCAATTCTGTGGATGTCCAAACTGAACAGGATTTTAATTTGCTTAAGATAAGCAATACCAAGAGATTTGAAGTTCTCAAGGAGATCCTGACATCACTTGGCCTGAATTGTGAATTAAGTAAAATTCCTGCATTAACGCCTATTTACCTTCTTTCTTCTGATGAGGTAAGGCTTCTGCTTACATTTCGGTTATTTGAGATTTACACTATAAGACAAATTCGGTGTTCACTTAAATACACCTTGTTTCTTATGTGGTATTTTTGTTTGGAGATGTTTACTTATGTACTACAGGTAAGCATAAAGTTTAATTTCTACTCTATCAGTATTTTGTTACCTGGCAGCAGTAGTTTTGAATTTAAACATGGGAATATTGTGCAGTTAACTTATCAGGTATATTTGCTGTATTTCTGTTAAGAGCTTTTATGCTTATTTGCATACTTCTCTAATATCAAAGCACAAGGCTGTGGTAAGCTATAGAAAGAACTTATTTAAAAGACAAGATTTGGTTTTCTTTTAAAATGAGGTAGAAAGTTCTGTATAGGCTGGTAGCAAAAGGTCAAGCTGAAATTATGGAGAATGGTGTGGCAGACCAAAGCTGAAAGAGCTGAAAGAGTAGGGAAGAGTGTATGTGATTACAGAATGAACAGCTTTACAGCTTTATTCCTGTGGCTGTTGTAATGTTTCCTGGAAATAGAAAAGGTTCTTGTAATTCAAATAGTCTGCTGGCTATTCTGGACTTTTCAATTTGAGACATTCTCATGAGGATTTGTGAAGAACATATAAAGCAGTAATTTTAAACGGTTTGTTTGTTTTGGTTTGTTTTTTTTTTTTTTTTTTAACATGACTTCAAATACGTGAGGACTGTATTAGACTGATCTGAAGGGGTGAAAACAGTAGGTCATTAGTAAGCAATGCAGGTTACTCAGGCTCTTTGATGTTGTTGTTTCCAGCCCATTTAGCCCTGTCAATACTTGCCCTTAACACACTTGTCTGATTTCTGCTCCTTTTCTGTACCACTCTTGCATTAGCACAGAAATGTTAATGTCTGTCTTTAGGGGAACTCAGCAATAGAAGCTCCTCCTTGGGTGCCTGTTTCCAGCAGTATCAAATATCACATCCTTTTTGGCTGCAGGATCAATCAGTGAACCAAGTGACATATTACAGCTTAAATGTTTTTTAAATAAATAATGATCTTTCAGACTCAGATTGTACTTTTCAAAACACCGTTCATTAATCTGAAAGGTGGGTATGATAAGCATTGCACAATTTATAGATTGGGAATATGTGATTATTTTTAAGTTTACAAGAGACAAATGTTTTGAGTGATTAATCAGTGAATGTTGCTTTGGGGTCCTTTATGGGTGTGCAAGGACAGAAACAATACAAAGTTTTCCTTCACTATGGAGAGGAGGAGGATGTGTGGAACAGGCTGCCCAAGGAAGATGTGGCTGCCCCATCCCTGGAAGTGGTCAAGGCCAGGCTGGATGGGGCCTTGAGCAACCTGCTCTAGTGGAAGGTGTCCCTGCCCATTGGAGGGGTTTGGAACTGGATGATCTCTGAGGTCCCTTCCAACTCAACTCATACTCTGATTCTGTGATATGTGACTTCATTGTATGGCAGGCAAGTCAGTTGCAGTTCCAAACTGACTAAAATACTATTAATAGATGTATCTGTAAATTCAAATCTGTATTTCTTTTCTGTGTCTCTGAAGATACTGCCAGTACTTTTTACTGGTATATTAAGTAATGCTGTTGTACAACAACTCATGGTGGATGTACTCTGCCAGATACATCTCCACTTTACAACGGTGAAAATACTATTGGAAGTGCTCCTATCCAGCCTTCTGCTTGAAGCAGGGCTGTTGCCAACACTACATCCGGTCAGCCATGCCCTTTGGTTGAACCTTGAAAACCTTCAAGCGTGCATGGTATAACCTGTCTGTGCAACCTGTTACAGTACTGCTATTCTATTCTATTCTATTCTGTTGATTTTTATTTTTTTATATACTTTTTCCCTGATGTTCAGCCTGAACCTCTCAAGCTGCAGTTTATGGCTGTTATTTTATTATATTGTCTGGCACTATAAAGTAGTATTTAGCTCTGTCATTCTTTTAACTCTCTTAAGTAGTTACAGATTGTTAGTAAATCACTGCTTAGCCTCCTCTTCGCCAAACTGAATGAACCCAGCTTTCTTATCCTCCTTTTACAGATATGTTGTGTACTTCTGACCCCTTTGTGGGTCCTAACTAGCAGTTCTTTGCATAAGCCGAAGTCTGCTTTCCCAAGACCTAACTGCTGATTTCCTTTCAGCCTTCCTCCAGATTTTGTATTCTTGTAGTTGCTACAGCCAGTGCTGCTGTCTGTGACCAAATATGTCACCAAATATCAAATATGAACCAAAAAGTTCTTCCCTGTGAGCAGTATGTTAGTAGGAATTGATTATCTATTTGTGTAACAGATGTGAAAACAAATCCCTTTTTGCCTAATATTAAATGTGCTCTATACAGAAGACTTGCAGTTTAACTCTTCCTTTTTTGTTCTCCACCTTCACTCTTTTACCATGATTGTTCCTTTTCCATGCACTTGTAATTTGCATGAATAAGAAGCTAGCTGATTTCTGTCCAAGCTCGCCATCTAGTGGCTTATTACAGAGTTGCAGGCTATCTATTAAGATATTTTTGTATATCTTGTATATACTGTATAGTTAAAGTTTATACCTGTCTTTCCACAAATTTTTTTTTAATGGTAATTTTTCTGTGTTGGTGTGTGTAGTTCATTTTTTCAATGTCTTTCACTTTAGCCACAATATGCTTCCAGAATATTGTGTGAAAGGAAGTTGCAATATGTGTGTAAAAACTTCTGTTAATAATAAGGAGGTAGCATATGAAAATAAAAAATGAGTACGTAATAGTTTGGCTATCTAAAAAGTTATTTATTTTTCTTCTTATGCCATGTTCTACGTAGGTCATCTTGCTTTCCTAGAGAGCAACAAGGTACCAGAAATGTACCTGACAGGTGAATAATTTGAAGGAAACACTTAGATTTGTTTAATGTCAGAGTGAGTCAAGTAGTGCTGGAAATGGAGGAAGCTGGTTTGCAATTTGTAGTACTTTTGGACATCTTTATTTATGACTACATGGAAAGCTTGCCCTGTACAAGTCACTGGGGGTGTATTGAATAGTATATTCCTTTCCTCAGAGATTATCCAAGCAATGCTCATTGACTTGAGCAAAAATTACCTTTTGTGTTGTTTTTTTTTTTTCTTTTTTTTTTTTTAATTTTTGGACTATTTTCTTATGCTTTCCTTTTATAAGAAATTAATAATAATTGAGCAGGCTTGATGTGTTGTTTGCTGTTTCAAAAATGGAAGAACGGCAAACATTCTTGTTTCTTGAAGTTGGCAGTTCAGTAATGATGTGGAAGAAATGTGGAAGAAATAGTAATTTATTTTGCTCTGCATTTTTTACTCCATTTAGAAAAAATACAGATTTTTTTTTTTTTTCCTTCATTTTAAAATTCTTTTAAGTGTTAATTTGGGGTTTTTTTGTTTTTTTGTTTTTTTTTTTTTCTTTCTGTAAGCTTTGATTTACAGTAGAGCTGTGCCCTGTTCTATGTGATTTCTTTGGTTTCTCTTTGCCACCCTCTTTCCTACTTTGTCACTTCAGAACTTTTATCAGACCTATTTTCTACAATATAATGTGGACATGAAATAAAACTTCGACTTTGTTATATGAATAAGTAGCTTCTCTTGTCCTTTCCTCTGCTGACAATTCCTGAACAATGTGACTTTTTTGCATCGTTGTGATGCTTTTAATAATCACATCGAATCTATTACTCCAATCAGTGTAAATTTGATTATTAAGATTTTCAGGTCTTCCTGTCTGCTCTCTGGGTCTTGGATGGTGCCTTTTGCAATGCAATTTTGAGCTGCTTCTGAGGGGTGGATTTGATCTTTTTTTTAATTCTTTTTCCCCTCCTTAGGATTCACATTTTGAAGTTTCAGTTTCCAGTTTATATGGTTATCATGTATCTTAAAATCACAATCTTACTACATGGATTAAAAAGAAGACCATAAAATATGAGCAGAACTGCCATTATTATGGGTTCAAATTCAAATAAAAGCTCTAGTATCTGAATAATGGATGATAATGTCCATCTGTTGAGAGGTCCAGATCTTACCATGTAGAATTGTACTAGTCATACCTCAGCTAGTGCTTGCTGCTGTTGGTGTTGAATGATCTCTGTCACAGTGTGCGCTTTTCATTCCTAATCATCTTTCTTGTAAATAAAGCATAAGGTAGGGAGTCTGGAAAGTAACAGCACTTGTGGCAGCTCTTTCTTCACAAGACTTTTTGCACTAAGGCTTGCAAGAATGGCTTGCTTCAGATACGCACATATGGACATTTTCAAGTTCGGTTAACTGGGAAATATCCATATTATGTCGATACAGTGCTGCAACAATGAAGGTAGTGTTTGAACTAAGAGCAATATAGCATGAAAGGCATTTTACTTGTTAAAGCTGCACAACTTGTCGGTTTTAAATGTAATTTTAGAGAAGTATTTGTATTGAAACACAGCATCTTTTATTTTTCTCTTCCCTTGTTCTGATGTAAAGCAGTTAAGCAAATTGTAGACTTTTACACTGCTGTAAAAAGAAAATTCTGTGTCAGTGTGGTACAGGGTGAATTCAAAGTGTTGAAACAAATGGTGATCGCTGTAAGCCTGCTGTCTGGCACCCATATGTTCAGTGGCAGCTTCAAGCATAGAGATCTGATTTTTTCTGCAGCTTTGCCTTTAAATGGTCAAATATTTACTCTTTTACATTGCCATCTTAAAGGATAATTTTTCAGACATAAATGGGAGGATTGTATTTTATTGCTGTAAGTTTCAACATAACGTCTTCTAGACTTCAAAACAAGAATTTGCTCCTTGAAGAGTGAGAGAGATTTGTCAGAATATTGATTATTTGCATTAGGAAGTGTGTTATGCCCACGTATTTACCGATCTGAAGCCTCTTAAACTTGACTACTAACTCCTCAAGCTGTATTAGGCTGAGTCACTTTTATCAGCATCTTCCAAATGGATGGTGGCCAAATGAAATGTAGTCAGATTTTATTACTTTGGCTCAGCTAGTAACCATCTTTTAAACAGTACATTCTTCCAGAATAATAAACGGTTAATACAAACATACTGGCTGAAGCTTGAAGTTGGGGATTTTAAGTCTTGTTTGTTGGCGGCAGAAAGAATAATGAAAAAGTGCAACTGAGTGTACCTTTTGAATTTCCAACTTTCCTTTAAAGGACACTTTGGGATGCAGAATACTGTGCTTACAAGGGTGTGAAGTCAGCTTTGTGTATTTGAATTACTCAGTACAATCAGAACTCAGTTGGACCGAATTTACATTTCTTGAGCTACAGTTTTGACTCTGTGATGGCATCGGCTGTTTTTAAATTCCAAGTCTGTTACGTCAGCAAAGAGAGTATGGAGTTACTTCATACTGACTGAATCTTTCTTTGAGGATGGGAAATATGAACTCTCAGCTAGCACTAGAATGAACCTAGATTTCAGGGTACATTTGGAGACAATTGTTGCTGAAGTATTTCCATGCATATCAATGTGTATTGTAGAACTTGAGATTCAACTGTAAAACTTCAGAGTTGTCTTTAAATTTCCAGTGCTAGAATCATCTGTAGTTATACTGAAACCCCAAAGCCCTGTTTTTATTGCTAGACAAGTTTTCATGCTTAAAAATGAACCAAAAAAGTATATTCTGCAAAAAAGGAGACTTGCTTATTTTCTCCTGTCATCCTCAAAGCGTAAGGACATAGGCATCGTCCCTGCCTTTTGAGCCAGTAGGACAAAGAGCAGAAGTCCTTTGGAAATGTTTATTCTAGAAAGGAAACTTGCTCTTTGCTCTAGCAAAAGCAGTAGCTCAAGTTACTGCTGAGAAAAAAGTAACCCAAGAGCTGAGAAAGAAGTTGAATGAATAGCACAGTCTGAAAGTATTCTGTGATCACTGATAAATGGTGTCTAAATGTTTAACTTTTTTTATCATTTTGTATGTATTGTTTCCAACGAAGAGTGCATTGTTGCCAGAAAACTTTGTCTGCACTTGAAAACTTTGAAAGTTTGTCTCTTGGCTAGGAATGAGAATGTCTTTTATGGCAAGTTGCTTCAGGAAAATAAAAAAAGTAGATAAGCAATGTAAATGCATCTGTACCAGTAAAAATATGTATTTGTTGGAACAGCTTACTGTTTTTGGAAAACAGATTTAAGGTATGCTGTGTGTGGAATTCTTTTTGCTGTTCAAAGCTGTGTTTCTGCTAGACTGGTTAGGCAATGAAGTGCATTTGGCAAAACATTTACCTTCTGGCAGGTGGTATGCTTTTTTTCTTAAGTAGCTTTCTGAAGAATTTATATCTAAAACTTAACCCAAGGACTGATAACAAAGTACTATTAATTTAAAATATTTATAAATTAACTCTATGTGTTTAGGGTTTTTTCATAATAAATTCAAAGTTATTTGTTGGCTTGCAAGGCTTTGAGTTGCATGTGTGTGCAGGGAGGGTGAGCGTGATTTTGTTCAACTTGTATTGTTCCACCTCCCCTCCTCAAATTAACTTTTGTTTCATTGTAACAAAACTTGCAAACCACACAGATTGTAAACCAAAACTATTTCAGTAGTGTTGTCATAAATTGAAAAGCTCTTTGTATTAATGTCTGGATTCTAATAATAGCCCTTGCTGCTTGCTGATGTTGAAATGTGTTTTTCTGAAATGAATGGCTCTTAAAGATGGGATGGTTTGGCTTTTTGGTTTGTTCTTTTTTTTTTTTTTCTCCTTTACTTTGTTTTCCGCTCCATCAGCGCTTAAGATAATGAAGGGGCCTTCTCCTGCTTTAACAGTTCAGAGCTCTTTTGGTCAGAGGAAAGCAGAAAGGGTGGCATTAGCTCTCAGAAGAAGGCTGACTGAAGTGTGAATGCCTGCGGGTTCCTAGTTGTGCCCACTTCCGGAGGTGGGAAGTTTGCCAGCAAAGTTCTCTGCAGTTTCAGCATGGAAAAAGGCCAGTCTTTGAAGTGCTTAAGCTGCATGGGGACTTCTTGGACACCAGCTCTGTCATAGTGCTGGGCATAAAAAGAGAATTCAATGCCATGGCAGAATGCATGGTAAAGATGATGTATTTTTACCTCACACTTGTGAATGGCTAAATAATTATTGTCAGTTACTGTGGCTTACTAAGCGCAGGGTAATTTCTTGAACTGTGCTATTTTAGTAAAGTAAACTAAAACTGAGAGGAAGGATACTTCTCTGTTTTCTGTCCTTACCCTCTCTAGCGTACGGAGGGAAGATGAGCTACTTGAAGGTGTGCGCAGTGTAAGTGAGGATGGATAGAAATGGAAAGAGAAGGAAATCTGCAGATGGGAACCAAGATACCAGTTCTTGTATCTCAGTGATATTTCCTCTTGTACCTTAGTGAACAGTTTTATAACACTCATCATGCAGTCATGTAGTACATGGAGGTGGGATAAGACATGATCTATTTTTCTGCCTCTTTCTTCTTTCCACGCAGTCTCTTATTATTCTGCCTCTTTCTTCTTTCCACGCAGTCTCTTATTATTCTGCATACCTTTGTTAGTGCAGTTTCCTAATAGATCTGTCATTTCTTCTGTAAAAATTTTAAACTTTTGTGTTCAAGCTACTTGATGGAGGTAAAAGCTTGAAAATTGAGTTTCTGTAGCAAATTGTATAGCATACAGTCCAGCGTAGGATGCTTTTCTAAGCTAGTTATATGCCAAGGCAGCCTGTCAGTGTTGCCTGTCAATAAAGACTGACAGGCTTTGTTGTTGTAGTTTTTACTACAGTGGAACTGCCAGTCTGCCTAAACACAAAGCCACCCTCTTCTGCTCCCCTCCAGTTGGTAGGGCAAGTGGTGGTGAAGAGGCAGGAACTTTTTAGGGCCTTCTCGTAACACCTCATCACACCCATATAAGGGAGTAGCATAGGGTAGGGCAACTATATCTGAATTTTCGGGTTTCTCCTATTGACTGGAGCCTTACTGGTCTCACTGCTTACAGACAGGAGCAGCCCTCCCTCTCCAGAGGCTGAAAAGTGTCTTTTCTTGCCTCTCTTCAGATACAAACAGCTTGCTTGGATCAGGGAGAACCATTACACTGACATCTTGCCTTGAAAAATTGTTTCGTTTTTAAACAAACATTTTTCCTGTGCTTCTGAGAAGTATTTAGCTGGTCCCGTTGAGAAAGGCTCAGGGAGAGAGAGAGAGAAGGGGAGGTGTGAAAGTTATCAGAAACAGTAATATTGACTGTATATGGAAGGCACGGAGGAAAAGACCATGAGAGCTATTGAAGTTAAACCATGAGGCACAGTTAAAGGAAACTAGGCTTATAGTTAACTATAGGAAACCAATCTTACAGCGCAAAATTACTATGACAGTATAAAAGGTTTTTTTCTAACTTTTGGGGCAAAATTAAAGTGTTCACTAGAGATTGTTTTTCCTGAGTGCTAACTCAGTGGTCCACGCTCAGGATCTGTCCGACAGTTGAGCTTTGTTCATGATGGCTTCTGCATGAGTTAGAATGCCAAATTATCTCTTAATTTGTTTACTCATAAAAGTTTCTTCAGGCTTCTCCCTGGAGCTGTTTATTGACAAAGGCTGGCATGCTGCAGGTTTCACTGCACTCACCAGTAAGATGAGACTACAGTACTGATCAGGGTCCCTGCCCAGCTGAGCTGTATTAGTGTTGGCATTATATTAAAATGACCATGGATCTGTGTTGCCCTCAGAAGCTGTATGCTGTTGCTGCTTTTTTTACAGCTCCTTTAGTGAGAGGAAGGTGTCTTAGCACTAGGGGTCACTTACGAGCTGAGTGTACAGAACACACAGTTAAAGCAAAAGAAAAGGAAGGGGTGGAAAATATTTTATGTGTAGTATGTTGTATATAGATTTGCATTAAAATATCATTGCATGTTTGCAGTAACTGTCCTGTGTAGTGTTTTCTCAATTTTAAAGCAACATTTTAAATTGCAGAAGAATAAATGGTATGTAGTATCAAAATATAGTAAAATATTTTCAATTAAGAAATCTTGATGGGAGATGAAGGGAACTCCAAATGCAGTTGCTGAAGCTACCTTTTGCTTTTCTGTTGTTTATCTTCATGGTATATTTACCAAATATTTGTGGGAGGGGGAAAGAGAAATCTGGCAAACATTCCCTTTCCTTTATACTTCTCCAGTTAAAAATGTGTTTTCCTTCTTGCATGATAGCAGCAAACATGCTGCTAAGCAGCATGTTAAACCATGAATCACATTTGTAGGCATGTAATAATGAAGAGCATACTTGTATTAAGGTTTGTAAACAACTTTTTGGCTATATATTGATTTGATAAATGTTTTTGACAGTCATTTGGAAAATGCAAGAAGCTTTGAGGAATGAAAGAAGATATCTTGTTTATAGCAGTCTCAGTAAAAAGGGGTCTTTATGCTGCTGTGAGAAGTTAGTGCCTTTTGTACTGAGTAGCATTTAATCTTATTGTAGCGTTAACTCTGATACGAAATTATTATGTGCTGGCATCTGACCAAAGTGCCACCTCATTGAAGTGCGTTCTATCATGCTTCGAGACTTGCTTCAAGTCAGTGTGCATGACACTTCACAATCACTTTCTTCAGTGGGCACGTTCTTTCTGTACTTTAGAGAACGGAAAATTTTATTATCCTTTCAGAATGGCTCATGTGATGTATATTTAAAACATTTGTGAGCTTGGTTCATGTCTTATGCTAACTTCTTAGTCCTGTAATGATAGAGAATAGCCTTGTGTACACTTTCTTGAGTATAGGTCACTCAGCATAGAGCGTTGCCAGTGTGTGAGGCTGAGTTTTCTTAGTTTCAGTTTGTCTTGGGAGTTTGTAATAGGAATGTAAACAAGAAAAGTAAAATCCACAGCGACAGACTAATCCAAATTCATGTTGGCTCTGTGTCTAACACAGGCACACATTCTATCTTAATGTGAAGGCTGCAATTAAAGTGACTGGTCTTGGATTTTGTTTCAGCACTCAGACGTTGTAACCAATAGACCTTTTTAGAGTCAGGATTCAGGGTACTGCCTTTGAGCAGATGGGTGATTTTAGATATCAAGAATCCATAACTTGTGACAAACGCTCCGGAGATCTGTGGCAATTTGGTGTTAATTTGTTTTGTGTGACCTCATTGGTAAAGATCTGACAAAAGTGGAGTATTTACAAATATAAAAAATCTGAGATTCTCTGACTTTCTGTGGGGCCTGTATCTAATTTATGTAAGTGAGACCGGGGAAATGAGAACAAGCTTGGCATCAGCTGGAGTCCTGTGAGATGCTATTATGTTACCATTGCTCAGAAATGACGATACATTTCCACAATGAGGGATGGTTATAATGGTTATCTAACAATTTAATTAGTGCTTCTTTTGTGTCTTTTAAGCAAATTATGGCTAGATGATAGAAGATTATATATTATAATCAAAGGGAGAAGTCAAATAAAAATATATAGCCAAGAGGAAATAGAACAGTCTTTTTATATTTCTTTTCAAAAAAGGTAGAACTACAAACTTCAGTTGATTTTGAAACAGTGCATTTACCACATTGAGGTCTTCTGAATATATTTCTTTGACTCTTAATGTTCTTTAACGATTTATTTGCACAATAATGTCATCAGGGGAAAAAAAAAATCCTGCAAAAATAATTTATCAGCTATTAGTTGTATCAGCAGTTTATAGGGAAGGGACTGACTTAGAGAATTCTGTTGTATTTATCATTTGACAGTTCCTTTTAAGAAATGATCTGGGGTTTCTGATATGTTGAGGAAATCCTGAAATTCCAGGTGCAGTGGGAATGGCATTTGGCATGTGACTGTCTGGCCAACATTATGCAGTTCTCATAATGAAAAGCTGATTAAAGTGCAGCTGTTAGCTTAAATCAGAGAGTTGCTGTAGTTTTTACTACAACTCTTATATGAAAGGTTTTTTGGTTTGGTTTGGTTTTGTTGTTTTTTTTTTTTTTTCCTTTTTTTTAATTTTTTTTTTTAATTTTTTAATTTTTTATTTTTTTTTTTATTTGGGTTGTAGTTGGTCTTCACAAGTGGAATGTGTTCCAGTTCAGTAAATCACTGTACTCGGTTACCTGGCAGTTGTAGTGGTGACGTTAATTACAAAGGATTTACATGAATATTGAAGCAAGGTTTTCTCAGAATTAAAAAAAAACCCAACAACTCAAACCAGAATAAATCTTCTGTCTGTTTTCGTGGTATGTGCGTTTCTCTTCTGCCAGAAAAAGTACCTCTGTGAAAGTGTTGTGTAGCTGGGTCCGTCAGGGTAACCTATATTCTTACAGTGAGATTATACAGAACTGTGCTTCACAGGATTACATGATTTAATTTTAAGAATTTCAGCTGGTCACCATTTTATCAGTGCCAGCATTTCCTTGTGTAAACACTAGAGGATCTGCAACAGTGGTGAAGTTCTGTACTTAAGTATGACACTACGTCTATATGTAATTAGATATACAGACTTGTATAAGTCTGTGTGTATCTGTATATGTGTGTTAATATCTATATTTTTAAAAAGTTTGTGTATAATCTTATTAGTTATATTGGTAACCTCAAGTTTCAGAAATTGTGTTTCTTTGCCTCTTACTTAATAAATGCATTATATAGTAGAAATTATGAAAGTTACTCAGGCCCAGAGAAGATGACTGGTCCTGGAGAGCTCTAGCCCTGAGAAAAGTTGAGATGGGAGTCAAACATCTAGTGTGTAAATTGGAGCATGCTCGTTGACTGATGAGGGTAAGAACTTTTTTGAGAGAGAAAAACTTCAGGAGGAAGAGCTAGTGGAACTAGTTTGATACCAGATGAAAGAGAAGACAGACACTGTGTGGGAGGAGGCTTGCGGGGAATGGGGCAACAGCTGAAGAGGCAGAGGTAAGAAGCAAGACTTCACCATATAGAAAACAACTCGTGTTACTGCATTTTCTAGCATTCCCTACAGCTGCTAGCTGTTATAATGCATATCTAATAATTTTAGCTATAAAACTTTGCTACTTTGGACTGATCATTTCAGTAGCATGTAAGACACAAGACAACATTTGATCTTTATAGCTTGTTTTGTTGAGAATTGCTTTCCTTATATAGTGTGTATTGTTTCTGCAGTGTGTACTAAAACGTACTCTTGAACTTCTTTAAAAAATATTCAAAATACTGCTTGGGAAAACATTTGAAAATATCCTTCTGAATTTGTAAAACCTGAACAAATGTATGATTAAAATAATTGTTAAAGCCAAGCCTTAGCAGGAGCAGTATTGAGAAGGCTAGTACAGTCTGTCCTTACTTGTTTAATGTGGGTAAGAATCAATACTGCACTTTAAGAGTATTAGTGGCCATAATAAATTTACAGGTTTCGCACATGGTGAGAACAAAGATTTAAAGACAGAACAATAGATAATTTAATAACTTAAGTCTTTAGAAGTGGGTACACAGACTGCCAAGTCTCAAAACATTCTTTGGACAAACAACCCATGTCTAGACTTTTGCTCAGCTTCTTGCCTTTCAATAGAGGCTTACTTTAAAAGGAGTAACATGTTTTCTCAACTTGAGAGAAATTAAATAAAGTGATTTTTATTTTCTATGATACAAATGTGAAGGGATATTGTGGATATAATATGTATTACTGAATAGTATGCATGTTACCTTTTTTGTCTGTCATCTTATTTGATGTTACACTTGCAACAGAGTAATTGGTCGTCATTTTTTGTAAATTTCAACTGATGAACTATGTCATGACTTCAGTTGAAAAAGTTACATTTTTCTCATAAAAATTATTTGAAAGAAAGACCAATATTCAGTTGAAGAAAGTGTATCAATACCTCCTCTGCTTTAAAGAAATGTGCCTGGTTGCTCTCTACCTATTGTATAAAGACAATTTTGAGGAATTGAAAAACATACTAAGATCCTCTGAATTATAAGGTGGTGTGAACTATTTTGTGGGAGCATGTCTCAGCATTTCCATGTAGTCAAAATCAACAAAAACTAATTCTGGGAGGTATTTCTGAAATTCTTTTGCAAGATAAGGGGAAAAAAAAAAATTGTGTTTTGATGCATAATGGTCAAGATTTAAATAAAAAGTTACATATAGTGTGGTTTGACTTTGGATCTCATTGCCTAGAATAAGCAATTACCCATGCGTTTTTTTCTGGTCTCGAAGATTTACTTTTTTCTTTTGAAACTGGAATTGTAGGTACTACAATTAGTTCATGTACCACAGCTACCTCACAGGAACAGCAGCTGCAGAGATAAAAGTTATCTAATTAGTTTTCCATTTTTTGACTGCTTTATGTGTATATTAGTACAATGTATTAGCTGATGGAGAAGACAAGACAGTAGCTGAAAGCAAATCCTTATTCTTAATTTTTGCTTCCTGTCACGAGAGAAGGGCACTTTCCCAAAGTTACCATAAGCATTGAGATGCATATTACCATAAATATTTGGGCTGCTTATTTGAATTCCTGAGGTTTTATTAGAAATACTAAAAAATAAATAAATAAAAAATGCAGTTGTACTTTTGTCCCTAGAATACTTCTGTCATTATTTTCCTGATATCAAACATGCTCAGTTAATGTTTTGAACTGATTTCCAAAGGTTGGCTTTCATGAGAGAATACTTCATTTGAGCTGTGAGACACATGCTCTTTGACTCACCTTCGTTATTTTGTAGCTTACTAGAGGAAGAGATAGTTACTTTATGCTTGCTGTGTTCTTTCAAACTTCTGCTGCGGGCCACTGCTGGGGAACAGGTACAGATTTAAAGGGGCATATTGACAATGGCTGCTGCTTCATATTGTTTGATCATCAGCCACTTTTGCAAAGAACTGCCTTTTTCTGCTAAGAGTTAGTTTGTCATTTGAAAGAGAAGTTCATCAGCTCTTGCAGTTATGGGAAGCTTTTCCTTCTACCTGTTTTAGCCATAGGCAACATCTGGGAAACAGCGTTTAATGTGGTATTTTAGCCAAATGGTATGTATGAGTAATAAGAATGTGCTTTTGTTATCTCTGCAGCCGACATTTCCTCTTGGAGGTGGGAATGGACTTCAGTCTTCTCTAAATTTTCAAACTTGTTTCTATCCTATGTGATCCATTCTGTATAATGATGGTCTCCAATTAGCCATGCAGGAATAGCAAATCAGACATTTTTGAACTTCAGTAAATAGTACTACAAGTATTGCTATCCTTATTGCTCTATACAAAATAATTTCTCCATCTGCTCGAGGACGTCTTTCTCTTACACGCATATGATAATTTGTTGGTAGAATGTTACTTTTGCAGTGACTGTCACATTCCTGATTTTATGTAACAACAGTAGCTTGACAAACTGAAAGTATGCGTTGAACGATAATTGCTATTCTCAGTCTCCTGTTTTCCCAGCTATTATGTTCAAGAAACAGAGACCCAAATTGTCCCCATTTAACCAAGGATAAATTAATCACTGAGTGTCACAGACTGAGTATACAGATTTTGTCGGTAGCTTGAGTTCATTACTTTGTGTGGAACTGTTCTGGAAGTGCATTTTAAACTATTATTTTTTTTTTTTTTTTAAGTACTGATTGAAGTAAGCCCTGAAACATTTCCCTTCAAGACTGTTTGTTTTTAGAAGTTAGCCTTCTGGCTTGGGACTATGAATTAAGGGCCTACAACATAGGTGCTTCATATTAATCAGTTAAAAGTTCATCTTCAGAATCAATATGTGCAGAGCTGGTTTTCAGTCTTTTAAAGGTTTTGCTTCATTCTGGCCAGGTTCTTGACTTCAGAAGCGTAGTCTGGGTAGGCTGTTGTAGTCTTAATCCTTATTTCTGTGAGACTTTCTTGCCCAGAATTTGGCTATTTTTCCTTTTACTGTTACAACATGGTTCAAATGTTTCACTTCTACCACTTTCAACGGTCAGACAGGAGCTAGGAAGTACGCAGTACAGCCGTATGTTTTGGGAGCCAGAATCCCCTTTCACTCACTAGCTGCTTGAGACAGAATGAAAAATTATGTTAAGCTCTACTGTTACTCCACTTGAAAGCTTTTATAACTTGTCAGAAGTTTGAGGTTTTCCCTGCAGTTGCTAACCTTTGCAGTAGACTACATTGGTGCCTGTATGCAGCAAGCATTTACTATTTACATAGCTTTCAACAAGTATTTCCATAAGGGTGTATTTTGTTGTCTCCTCCAGACCACTGCCCCCCAAGGCATTTCCTGACCTATGTTAATACTAAATTTCAATGTGAAAAGTCTAAAAAATGAAGCCATCTTGTTTTTCAGGGGTACTATTCAGTTGAGTCTTAAACCAATGCAAGAGCATGTTTCCAAGCATTGTGGTTAGATTTTATTAAGTAAATGCTCTTTGGGCTACACTCTACTTGAAGTATTATTATTTGCATTAACACTTTTTAAATATAAATAAGTAAAATTGCAAAATTTTGATTGACAGATTGGGTCTTCCCTCAACTCTTTTGTCCGTAGTAGAGCATACATATCCCTAAGCACAGAAACAGGTGGTTATTCTCAGAGACAAGTCAAGGGAACCTAAAGTCCTTCAGAATAAAGAATGTGCCATTGTCAAAACAAATTCTGACTGCCTGTATTTGCTTCTGTTGACCACTCCTCGTATACTACCTCAGTCTCAAGTCTGTTCTTGTTTGCTTCTTTGAGTGCCTTATTTCCCAAAGTTGCTCCTAAAACCCTGAATTTCAGTTATGAGCTTTGACTTTGCTTCATTATCTGCAGTACTGTAAGTTCTGTATGCCAAGCATGGTCTTTTGGAGTAGAAGCTAGTGGTGTATATGACTTCGCTAAAGTGAACTCAGCCCTAGAGTAGCTAAAGGGTTTGTCTAAATGTTTGGCCTTATCCCTGGGAGGGTTAAGCATGTTGTATTTCCACTTTCAAAGGACAACTTCAAATTTTTTTTTTGTGTTTTTTTTTTTTTTACCTTCCTTTCCCCCTTTTTCTTTAACAACTGCAGAAATGCTTTCAGATAGTTGCTGTCTAAGGAGGTTAATCCTTGAAGCTGCTTGTGTATCAGGACCCTTACAGTTGTGGAAGGTGTGTGATTGGCTTCCTGTCTCCTTGCTTTTCATCTGAGGAGAAATCTTTGCATCTCTTGTTCTGAAAAAAGTTTCAATTCGAGTGGAAGGAAATGTTGAATCTGAAAGGGCTGAAAGAGGGAGAGAAAAATTTCAATGCAATAGAAAACATGCAACTAGGATAACAACCTGGCATTATAGTATGTGGCTGTGAATGCTGTATTTTACCCCATGTTTTATGAGAAAAAATCATTAATTTGTGATAAACTGAATATTATTGATGCTTCCTTTAGAGTTCTTGATTTGCTGTCTAAATTTTACATTGTTTTATGTGTGACGTATTTACAAAGCATAATGATGAACTTTTTTGATAGATTCTGCTAAATAAAAAGCATTGGTTTGCTTTTTTTCAAAATACTTTCAAACTGTCATGCTAATGTTTTTTTAAGATCTTTAATTAGCAAGGAGATCTTAGCTACAGTAAAAGTTAGTAGTTGTTATCTTAATACTGTTTTTTATCTTCAGAGTAGGTGTACTGTAACATAACATGCATGTTCTTGACAATATAGCATATAATTTCCAAGAAATTCTTCCTTTCTAAGATGTTTCTTTTAGTGTCTTTATTATTATTATTATTTTATTTATAAAGTGTTATGTCAACCTGAATATGCATTAGAAAGGATTACCAAAATATATGATACATGTTGAACATTAGCTGGGCAACTTTAGGGACATAACGGTATTATAGTCTCTGAGTTGTGGTGCATGTGAAAATGCGTTGTGGTTTCGCCCTAATATTTCCCAGACATTACTTTAGCTCAAAAACCCCCACAGTGTGACAGAATTGGGAGTTCTTGCTCAGAAGAGGCAAAAATGAGGTACAGCTGAAAGCTTGTAGTTTGATTTTTAAGTGTGTTTGCAGTGCTAAGAGGAGAATCTTTGGCTCCTGTTCTGCTATTTCATATTCATGAACACCAAATTCACTGACATTTTATGTAAAGAAACCTGTTGAAAGGCAAAAGAAACTTGATGGAAAACCTTAAGCTAAGAAATGTGTATTATTGATACTAAGAAAAAATATTTTCTTAAGTTTCATTTACTTATTCTATTACTGATTCCAAGATTTTCAACAAACAATTTTATTCCCTGTTAAAAAAAAAAAAAGGTTTTGGTACCAAATAAAAATACTAATATGTGATAGCTGTTTAACAGAACCGGTTTTACCAGCTGAATATATTGCATCTAATTTATTGCCCTGTTAGCTGAGAACAAAATTCTTCTGTGTTGTTTTTTCTAGTCAATACAAAATGCTTTTGAGAGTAATTTAAAATAAATGTGTACAGTGTTTAGGAGATTTGTATCTTGATTAATTCTTCTAAACCTGACTTTGATTTTTTTTTTTTAACCACTTTAATATGCATAATGTTCAAATTTTAGTGCAAAAGTGGAATGTCTTTTCCCTTCTGCCTGGTTTCTCTAGAATTACTTTTAGCACAGTTGCACATATGCTCAATTTACTGTACCCTTTTCTTCAAAAAAATAGCAAGAGTTTTGTTACAAAGTAGGTGTCACAAAGAATTAAATGCTCAAACCGTAATTTATCACGGCTTTTTCTGGTAGGATAAATCAACACCTTCTGGTCCTCTGATTTATCAGCCCTTTCATTGCAATGCTCATTTTTGTGAAGTGTTACATAGTGATATTATGTCAAAGGTAGACCTTGTTTTTACTGATCCTTTACCCTCAAAGTCAGTTTTATAGTCTGGTGCAGCAAATGGACCCCAATTACTGTGCTATATTATGATACCAGTTTGCCTTGCATAGGCAGTCATGTACTGTTTAATTTCTTAGACTAAGAGCTGCAAAGTCCTAAATGGGATTTCATCCTGTAATTTTGAGTTTAAACTTAAACATTATTATGGATGTTACTAAATTATGCCAAGTATGGGAGGGATTTGACACATACATTCTTTGTCCCTTTTTTTGTGTGTGTTCATGTGCTTAAAATGTAATTGCATGGTTACATACAATTACAATTTTTTAAATTATGCTTGGCTTAGAATTTGGTTAAATTCAGTCCTCCAGTGGTTCTTGACAGAGCTGGGAATTCTGGGAGAGGTTTTGACATCTGAATATGGACTGATGCATTTGAAATTTTTCAAATAAAGTTTGAAATTGACTTGGCAAGTGCTTGTGAAGAATTTAATACGTGTTTAGTACGTCATCTTGCTCTGCTACCTGCATCATAAAATCTGCAATTTGTTTTATTTTGTTGTTGTTGTTGTAAAACTGATATTGAGTCTAAACCTGTTTTTTCAGCTTGTGTAACATGTTGATGGTGCAATTGTAATGTATTAGCAGAGTAATTATTTTGCTGTTATTGTGTGTCAATGTGGAGCTAACTTACTCAGTGCTAAGAAATGTTAGTGAAATATTTTAGAATTTTTTTTAGTGCAACTCATTTTTTTATATAAAACACAGATTGAATTTTAAATAACTTCTGGTTTTGTTAGAAACCTTGCAAAGGTCTCAAAATCAGCACAAGCCACGGTAAATTAGTGCAGCACTATAAAATACTGCTTCATTGAATTAAGGAGTTTTTGTTTAAGAAGACTTTTGGCCTTTCAGAATGGAATATGGTTCTCTTTCATATGCAATGTGCTTTTTTCATATACATGGATGGCTTCAGGTTTTTTTAAAGATATGCTTTCAGTTCTGGATGATGTTTAGCCTTTGACCCAGCCACTTTCTTACAATAAACAGTTTGTTGATGAGAGCAGTTGCTGGGAAGATTGCTTCCAGGCTGTTCTGTTGCAGCTGAGTAAGAAAAGCAAAAGCCAGGATGCACCTTACAGCATTGCTGTGCTGTCCTTCTTGTTCCTCCACTTACCTCTGGCTTGTTAAAGACATTGTGGTGGAGCCTTCCGAAGCTGGCCTTGTCCTGCAGCCACAAAGGCAATTAGTAGGGGACTGTAAATGGTTATTCTTTGTCTAAATTGGGAAAAAAAAACCCAAATATGTTCTGCTTTGGGCACTATGCATTCACTTTTTTGTTTTGTTCTGGTTTTTATTGTTCCATCTTTTAAAGTTTGTGGGTTTTTTTTTATATATATAACAATAAAGAAAAATGTGAGTGCCTCATTTCCTGTATAGTTTTGGATGACTGAATGACAGCATGTGCCTTCTAGCCACCTAATACCTAAGCTTAACACTGTACTAAAACCAGCAGATACTGATATAAAAAACTTTGACCATTTTTCCTTCTTATTGCTAGTTAATTTCTTTTTTGTCTTATTTTTATCCTTACTGACAGCATTTTTTTTTATCTACAGAAGGTAACATCTGATACATTTTTCATTAGTGGGTGAATTCTGACTTGGGCCCTTCTGCCTGTCTTTAGAATGGACAACTGAACATTGGATAAATTAATTTTCTGCCTACATCTACATAAGTGCTTTTTAAAGCCGAATTTATTTTTAGATTCAAATTTAGGCGGAGATTTATGAGCAGTTGCTGGACATGTAGACTGGGAATGGGTTGAAATCTAAGATTCTTCATATCCAAACAAATGTAACTGCAATGGAAAGGATAAGGATACCTTGCAACACTTGATTAAAAATTTTTCCCTTTTTTGGACTAGACATTCCACATATCAGTCGGCAAAATGGACCCACTTCTGTATGTGACTGTGTCTACTCCCCATACTGCTGAGATGATGCACTATGTAACTGCTTAGGTGATATAATGCTTGTTTTTAAAAACAGTGAAGTGCGAAGACAAAAATAAGGAACTTGGTCTTTGGAACGATCTTTCAGAAATGATTAGCTTTTTCTGCCTCTCTTGTGAAAGTATGCTGCAGACTAAATTAACTACCCAAACCACTAGGGACCCCTAAAAATCCAGTTGGTCGTGAATTGACAAAGTCACCAAATGCTGCCGTCTTTCTAAATGCCCTTCCATATTTTACACAATCATGTTTTGCACCATATCTTTGTTTAGGAAATACAAAAAGATTATTACTAAACTGAAACAGATTTCCTGTTTGTATAGTATTTTAAGAATGCATAGCAAGTGTCAGCCAAGTAACTACAGAAGTTCATGAGAACATGAAATGAGAGTGCACCTCGGTTGTGCTACAATAAAATCTTTATGAAGTTCTTTGGGGGATGGGGAAAGGAGGGAGTGGAGAGCTGGGGATTTCTCTCTTTCCTAAGATTTTTATGTTATAAACTGGAACACTAAGCATGAAAATAATGGCCCTCTGTGTGCTGAATAGAGTAAGATAGATGAATAGATTCTGCTCTGACTTAGCCTACAGGATTAGCCTCAGCTAAAATATGTCTTCCTATTAGTAAAATATGCAAAACAACAAGTCAAAAATGAAAATATTGTAAGTGATCTAAAGATAGATTGCAATCAGTCAGTGGGGCTGTGGAGGGAAACTAGCTTGCTCAAGTTTTTGAACAAGGTCTGAACTTTGAAATTAATTATAAGTAGTTAATATTAAGTGTCTTTGATATGCTTTCTGAGAATAAATTTGAATACTTCATATATTTCCAGTCAGATTTTAAATATGTTGTAAATAGCCTTTGTGTTTAACAGTTCTGTTTATTTTGCTACAAAACCCAGTTTCAGGCTTACACTTATTTTAATCTAAAAGGGCAACTATTCAGTATTGCAGGCATTGATGAGTAGTCTGGTAATGTTATTACATATTAATGACATATGAACAGTACTGAAACAATGATTATGACTAATGAAATCTCTTAACTTGGTTGGTTAGAGATACTGTCTTTGACACACAAACACAGATAATATATCTGCTGTCTGCAGCCTTCATAAGTCCTGCTGAACTAGTAGAATATGGCCACTACAACTTAATTGCCAGTATTGTTTTTCCTTGGAGGGAAGAGCCAACCTTTCTCTCATCTTTGTGAGCGTTTCTATGGAGAAGGTTACAGCAGGCCTATGTGATTGTCTTCTTTCCTCACCTAATCTATCCAGGTTTTGAGTTCTTCAGTCTTTTCCTAAAGAGAAGGGCACTGTACCTCCCCCTTACCCCTTGTAAAAGAAAATAATAGCTTTTTAATGAATGACTGTGGTACTGAACTTAGTATTTATAAAATGTTTCACGAAGTTTCAGGAAAAATTAATATATGTATGCGAGGCTTTGAAAGCAGTAAGGATAGTATCTAACCTCACATTTTTTCTGCATCTTCAGTATACTTACAGGAAGGTTTTTTGGTGTACTTTAATATTTATTTAATTTTCAGCATGTTTCTATATTGACTTAAGTACGAACATAATTTTAAAATGGGGCTATGGTTGTGTTGTGAATATGTCATCTGCTTCAGATCTCGAAGTAGTGCATTATTACAGGATGTAAAAACACAGGCAGCATCAGAAAAGCATTTTGTGTGCCTCATTAGTCAGAAATGTCAGCCAAAACCTTGCCCTCTTGTGCTGATAGCTGACTTTTCCTGTTGCTGGCCTCCCTCCTAAGTCACTGGCATTTGGGGCTGGAGTTGCAGCTGTGGATGTGTTTTTTGCTGGCACCAGCCTACTGCTTACTACCAAGTTGGGCTTCAGTTTGTTTCTGTTGGATTCAAGAGATGCTATGGAAGCTCTCCAGTGGCTAATTTCACACCTTTAAACTTGTAAGGCTGTTGAGCAAAGCTGCGTAATACAAGGAGGATGTCTTTTTTGTGTATATGTATGTACATGAATGTATTTTTACATTCTGAAGTTGAAATCAGATTCCAAATGTTATACACTCTTTATTAAAATGTTATTTTCTATCAGTACTATTCTAGAGTTCATAGGAAATAGATACATTTGAGATCATTCTTAATAATAATAATTTGAAAACAGCCAATTCAATAATAATAAAAAAAAAAAAGCAGGTTACCCATATTGAAGGTGTGATGTCTATAAATGGCTTTGGTTATGCTCCAGACAGGCTGTTCATGTGCTTCTGTAAAAGGCTGGTACAGTATGCCTGTGTAATCTTCACTTTTTTTGCAGTTTATAAACATATAGCAGTACATCAGTACATCAACTGCTAATATATGAGTCAGTGGATCAACTGCGTACTCTTTTTAAAGCACGGTGAAGAAAAACCAGAGGTGTTTGGTTGGAAATGATTACATTTTAGGCAAAGGAATGAAAAAAAATTGTTAAATCATGTTCTAGCTATGTATCCAGAAAGTGAACACTTGGCCTCACTTAACAAGCAACAACTAAAACAGAATCTTATATTATAGACACAATATTGAGTCATCAGGTACAGCATCAGTAGTTAAAATTCTCATTTTTCCTTCCAAGAAAGGAGAGGTGACTGATATATAATATTTGTTTGGCTTATGACATTGTATTTTTAGCTTTCATTTAGTTTTGTCTCCATGTTTTTAATAGAAACCAAATGAATTTAAGCTGTGACTAATCCTTCTCTTACAAGGAATTCTGTTAATACAGAGCTGAAGACCTATCGTTGTAGAGTTTGGTAGAAAAGATTAGCTCCCAAATATGCCCAATGAGAGAGATACTTGCATATATCTCTGTGTGCTTATGAGCATACATATAAAATTAAAAAATGTATTCACATTCTTTCTATATAAATGGAATGTAAGAAAAAGTATTGGATTTGGGCTTATTTTGAACCATTATAACTGAAAGTTCATGTGCTTTGTGCGTAAGTCTCATAGGTTGATAGAGCCCAGGTGCAAATAAAATCTTCTCCATCAGGAGCTGTAATTTTCTGTTATTTTATACTACAACAGAGAAGGGTCCGTATGCAGCTGGTTTTTGTCTCTTACGTCTCCCCCTGTTTTCCTTTTTGTTCTATCTCAACCGCTAAGTAAGCATTAGGAAAAAGTGAAACTAATGATTATGAAAATAAAAAGAATTTTAAACAGCAAAAGAAAACTTCCGTTACATAGCAGTTCCTTCACACACCTGACAAAACTCTTAAAATCATAGAAAGCAGATGTTAAATCATAAAAAAATTACTGATTTACTCGTCCTTTTATGTTACAATTACTGTTTAAGCTTTAGTTCAGCAATTTGCAATGTCAGACCTCCAACCTCTGATACAGTAACCCCTAATGAACCTTTGTGCTGATCAATGGAGGATATTTAGAAAGTATGTTACTGATAAAAATATGTGTAATACAGATTTTAGTTTGATTATATGCGTAAGTAGCTGCAGATATGGTTGTCAGTGAGTGAATATGTAACTGCTATAGCTTTTTTGATTGCATACTCATTTAAAGCTTTTACCTGCATATTTTAGGATTTTAATAACGGCCAGGGTAAAAAGTGACCAGGAGTTTGAGTATTTCCTCATCTTGTATTAGATGCCTTGCTTGCCGCACCTGGTCTGGTCCCAGAGGTGTGGAAGGCCAGACGGTTCCTGAACCAACGCTTTTCATTTAAATGGCCACCAGAGGTTGCTGCAGAACGGCAGACGCAACTGGGGATAGGTTTTGTGTTCAAAACTGAATCCTGAACTTTGCAACAAATCACAGTTCAGGTCCTGATGTGATGATATTCCTTTTAAATGGAGTTGAAGCAGAGGTTAACCCTGACTTCTTATGTAGTTTCTTTCATGATACCAAAACGTACTTCTCTGTGTGCCAGTATAATTGTGGGTACCAAAATGTGTTGGTTCAGCATCAATGTTTCTGTAACTTTGTGTGAAGGAGGTTCTTACAGTGAAAATTATTTTTTCTAGTACGTACTTGGACAGCACTTGTAACTTTGTTAAAAATGTAAACGCATATTTTTTAAGGAATTTTTAAAAATCAAATGCTGTTCTTGATTATGTATTACTCATGTTTATATTTTGATCAGCTCAATAAATGTGTACATTATGGAAAGAAACAGCTTCATAATTATACACATGTAACAATTCTTAAATGGTTCAGTATGTGTGAGAAACAAGAAAATTAAATGAAGAGGTAAACCTAAAAACTATGGGGAAAAAATCCACCTGAAAGAACATACTCAAGAGGATAAATCGTAGGAATTGTGTGGCATGTTTGTAATAATGTACATCACATAAATATATGCTATTTCAGACTTTTCAGAAGGTATACTGTGGCAAAAGTGACTTTCTTACACATAGTATCAGGTACTTTCATGTTTGTTTAGAATGTAATAATACTTTAAGCACCTTTATTTTTCAACTTAATGTCTGTCTCTTTAATTCTGTAAATCTGTCCTTATGTGAGTTAAAATTATGGTCTTGTGTCTAGGACTTGCATGCTCAATTATGCTAAGTGAATTTCTGTGTTTGGGAAGCAATAAGAAAATGCATTTTTTAATTAAGCAGTTTTTCCATATACTACCTGACAAGAATGAAAGCTATAATTTTTTAAAATATTAGTTACGGCTAATAAATTACTGTTGTGTGGGTAAAACAAGAAGGATAGTGTGTAATGAATTTAGCAGCAGTCTGTCAAAGCTGTGATATTACACTAAGTGAAGACACAAGTACTTCATGCAGACCAAGTCAACAAAATGCTCATACAAACCTTTAACCGTCATCATTTACAATGCACATGCAAAAAAACCAAGAAAAAGGCAGAAAATATTTAAGGTATATTTTATACAAGAAGTTAGATGGAAAGAGTTCAGATGGAGCCTAAAAAAAAAAAAAAAAAAGGAGAAATATTTTCTCTGTAACTAAAATTTAGCTATTGAGTCACTCTTAGATTGTCCTGGGACTTAAAAGCTAGTGCCTGACTGCGTTTGGAAAGAGACTATTGCTTTCTTCATGTTATGCTCTGCTACCCATACTACAGGGCTGCAAACCAGTAAGTCTGCTGACATTCAGCATACAAAGAACATTACACAAGAAGCAGTGTCCATGTGAAACTTGAGAATGTGTAGTTTCTGAGGATGAAAAATCTGTAGAAAGGTGTTAGCAACAGGACCACTTTTCTCACTCCTTCTTAAGGTATAACAATGGGATTTGGAAAATTGGAGTAATTCCTTGGATAGATAACAATTTACAGGAAGTTTGCTTTTAATTTTTTTGTGGTTTGTGGGTTTTAAAGAGTTGGGCTGGAGCTCAGAGACATCTTGTTCAAGGCAAGGGCAAGAGAGCTTAGAGCTGTCTTCAGCACTCAGGGAACACTCATATTCTGGTTCCCAGATATGGCAGTAATGGGAAGGAGGAGCATATGTTTGGTTAGAAGTTTTTTATTTAAAAGTCAAATGTCTTCCTCTTAAAAATTTGAGGGCATGAATCGCTAGTACATTTTTTTTCAGTAGAATAGGAACCACAATTTTTATGGTTTCATATATCATATAAAAGACCACTTTGACTCTAGGAGAGCTCTTAGAAATTTAAGCTACATGCTTAGCAATCAGAAGTGCCAACATCTGTGTTTGTGAACTGTTAACTTTTGGTTTCTAAAGACATGGCAAACATCTCACATCAAAACACTCAAAATAGAATTAGATATCTCCAGAAAGAGTTCTATGAATGTGTAGCAGTTGTTTCAGGGTGTCACCAGACAGGTAACAATCCCAGTAATTAATCTTCATTTCACATTCACAAAAGTGTATTTTGAAACAACCTAAAGTAAAGGACAGAAAAATCAAAGTTTTAGTACATAGATATATGAAATTATATATGTATGGACATTTATATTTCACATTTAAAATCTTTTGCATAGAAATGTGTGCTAGCTATGCCATTGACAGGACAACAGAGCATACCTATAACTGCATTTCATAAATGGTAGAATTTTCTTAGTTGTATGTATTCTTGAGTTACATTATTCTTTAGCTAGCTTATTAACACCTACTTTTTGTTTATATTTAAAGTAATAGTAGTGACACTCCATTACCTGATGATATGAGCCCTTTTAGCAAGTATTCTGCTGAGAAATAAGTTTTTCTTAGCTGCTGCTTTATCCTTCAAACTGAGTCTTAGCAATGGACTAAAGGATTCCCAGCAAAGGAGCATACTCTCAAGTCTAGGATGACAGTACCAAGTAGTCAGGCTAGGCTGGACTAGAGCAAGCAGAAAAAGTTGATCTTTAAATAGGAAATTGAATTAATTTTCCTATTTTGAAGTAGAAGATTTTGGCTTGAATAAAAATCTTCTTGGAAGAATGTTTGCATGTCTTCACATGTGGTGGTCTTCTGTGCCTTATTTTTTTTTTTAACCTTGCCTACAGGAAATCCATCTTGCTTTTCTGAAATGGCTTGAGGGAAATGTAGATGCTGAAGGGTTACGAGCATCCAGCAAGGTGTCACTTAAATTTGTTTCATCCTGTGAATCAGAAATGGAGGTAACATCATCTCTCATGCCAGTCATCACTGAGACAGGAAGCTTCTCATCTGAGCATTTCAGCCTGAAGACATATCAACAGAATCTTCAAACAAAGAAGCTTGGAAAGATTCTTCTTTTTAGTGAAGTTACTACAACAACACAGAATCTTCTAGATGGGTAAGAAAGTGATCTAGAGCATACCAAATAAGCTTTCTGATCTGGAATTCACAATTATAGTCACACACGATGTTCAGAACAAAAAAAAACCTCAGCCAAACATTATTATCTTCTAGATAGGACACAAATTTGCTTATCTTTGTGTTCACAGAGTATTGATTGATAATATTAAGCCATAAAGGGTGGGAAAATCTGTATGTGACAGCTTTTTCTTGGTACTGTAGTTTAATTGTTGTTTCTCTGGCAAAGCATGAACATCACTGTAGGAAAGGTCAAGGTAATAAATATACATATTTAGGAGTTTCTATGCATTTTCTAGTGCAAGTAATTTTCTAAGCTAATTATTGGGCAAAAGTAATATAAAGTACATTGTGGCCTTAATTTTAATGTTACTGTTTTCTCTTTTTCCTTTTACTGAGTATTTAACTAAAATGCTCTTTAGTGGTGTGTTTGGATTTTTTTAAACATTGATTAGGGTTATGCTAGGCATTCTTTCATAATCACATAGATGACCCTTGTGTGAATGAGCTGTGGGATACCTTTGAGAAGGTAGTTCATTAGAGTTTTGAATGGGATTAAGTGGTATGAAAATCACAGTTACTAAATCTTAGGTTGGAGTCTATATACAAAGACCATACTGTTACGTTTCATGAAAGTCTCATGAAAGTTTCATGGAAGTTGTTGCTCTTCAGGACAGGTTATTCTCTGTGTGTTTCTACCTGCAGCTATAACTTTTATTGGCAGCTACTTTTGAGTATCAGTGTTAATTTATCTGCAGAAATTGCAGATTAATTTTACTGTTGAAAATAACCTTGGGAATTTTGTTTTGGATTTTTTTTTTTAAACAGCATCATCAGTTAAATCATCTTGAATGTTATTGTAACTGATTAGTTAACCAGCAATAACAGATTTAGTTCTCAGCTAGGGAGCCTAAATTGTGAGACTGATAAAAGTCACAGAATATGCCTTCTTGCAAGTAATAAAGGTGATTTAGTTTATAATATATGCACACACAAAATCTGTAAATGAGGATGAGTTATAACAGTATATAATCAGTTCATAGTCTTACAGTTGACACTATGAAAGAATTCATCAATTTTAATTTGTGCTAAAACATTGAAATTTAGAGATAGTTGGAATTTTAAAAAAATATTTTAATTGGAAACTATTCTCTGTGAGTGCATATGTACTTGTGTACGCACACGTTATTAAAATGTTGCTGTCTAATTTTGCCACTTCCCTTCCCCCAAATCTACATCCTCATTCTGCAACTGATTTTGCAATAGCTTTTGGACACAGAGAGACATGCTTGTTGAATAAGATGTGACAGAGTTATTTTATAGAAGCACTTGTAGCAATTTCTTCTTAATTTTTAAGATTTGCAACATGTTCAGCCCACTGGACTGAAAGTAGAAGTACTGTGAAGAAAGCAACGAAGTGATAATTTAATAGGTCAAGACCTTTCTTCTCAGATGGTTGGTTTTGGTGGTGGTTCTCAGTAACATTATTCACAGTAAGATGAAGTATATAATTCAGGGTTTTGTGAATTTATTCAGATGTCACAGGCTAAATAGAATCATGTCTGGCCAATTTATGTGTGATTATATTATCAAGAAAGGCAAGGGAGCTAGGGAGCTTGGTTTTTCAATGACTGTGGAACTTTTACTCTCTTATGTTTTAAGTGTTGTACCAGCAGAGTCGCCCACACTCAGGTTGCTTTTTTTACATTGAGGTAGTCCAAATGTGATGAAGTGTTTACAGGTGTAGGTCTTTGGGATTTTTCCCATCATGATGCAGTTTGAGTAGTCAGCTTTCAGGTAAAATGGCTCTAAGTAGTTTATACTGGGAAGATGATCCTAGTCAGATTATAATTTGAACAATTAAAGCTGTTTTACAGAATAACTTCTCTTTTAATAAGTTAAAATATTTGTCATAAATATTATGTTTGGCGTTATTGTAAATACTTTGTTGTCATGGACAATAGAATCATGTATTCCATGTGACTTGCAATTCAGCAAAGACAGACTTCACATATGATAACATTTCATAAATCACTACAAATTAATGTAAATACTATTGGGTAATTTTTATTCAAGAAAGACATTCTCAGGTTCTTAAGATACTTCCAAATGAACCAATATGAATTTGTTAGGTTATGTGTATGAGACTTTTTTCTAATTGACAACTCTGAGTGAAAGGAGACCCTATCTCCGGAAAAAAAGATTTTCTTTGCTTGGATGAAAAATAAGTACCTATTGATTAATCTTGATTCCCAGAAAAAAATGCAATACCATGTTTAGGTAATCATGTGTTACAATAAGCACTTGTTACATGATAGACTCTCTCAGGGTCTCTCAAATTTTACCAAGGTTGTGATGATTGAAAATATGATACGGACACTTCAAGAATTTAATTAGTGTGATTAGGAGTAAATTTAGTTAGTAAACTGTTTAGTATATTGTAAATAAATCTAGCATTTAACTTTCATTACTTTAGGTTTTCTTATACCTTTCCCACCAACTGGATGTCAAACTTTTGTCTCTCTTCCTTTCCACTTCCCCAAACTTCATACCCCCAAAAAATTAAGACGTGGAAGCAGAAAGTGGGCTGGAACTAATTTAATGGCTGAGCAACCTCACAGTAGAGAAACAGCCGGAGCCTAATAGGGGTCTTTGTCTGCATTTCCACCCTGGCTGGTAACGTGCCAGTCAAAAGTCAAGCAAAAGAAACAGGTGGAAACTATTAGACCTGTCATAAAGTTTGAAAAATTGATTCTGGAGGCTAAGTGAATAGATTGAACTTGACAGTGTTGTCCTAAAGATTCTAAGGGAAAATTTTGTAGTTTAATTTGGGATCCCTTGATTGTTCATTAGCTCTCCAGATGGCAGGTCTTGATGGTTTGCGTATTAACATACACACTGTATTATCGCTGGTGTACATTTATGTGTTGTAAGGTAACAGACACAGTGTGAATTCACCTGTAGGTATCTAGAATTAAGTGGCACTAGTCTAATTGCAAAATAGAGATTCATTTAAATGTCATATAGTTTTAAATTATTAATACTGCTTTTATGGTTTCATGTTAAAAGCTCTATTTGAATCTTTTGAGGTTACTTTTTAAAGGATTTCCAATTTTGTTTCTTAAACTAAAATTTAAAATCCTTACCAAAGATGAGAAGCTCCCTTGGTTTTTCCTCTAAAAGGAAATTCTTTCTGTAAGTTTCATTTCAGAAGCATTATCTCCGAAGATATTTTTCCTAATGCCACCTGAACAGGTTAAGCTTGCCAGAAACAGTTCCACTTTCTCTTTCTCCTATCCTCAAAGAATTGCCTGGGTTTGCATGATTTAAGATAAAACTATTATTTTTGAGGATGTGTCTGGTATAGTGATACAGTGTTACACTGTAGAGACATTCTTATTAGATTCACAAGATTTAAAATTGATAAAGAAACATTTCTACTACACTCCAAGTGGCTGGAATGATTTCACAAGTATTTAGTGAAGAAATAAATTATTAGGTACATTTCAGTTTTATTCTTACCAGTGTTTTATAACCTGTTTTAACATTTTAGTTGGCAGATTTGATTTATACATGATTAATCCAGCATGTAATATGTTCTATATGAAATGCCATTGTGGATCTGTTTTCCCCAGTATTTAGGAAGCACGAAGTGCTGTTGTTAGGAATAGTTTGACACAGAACCAGTGGATTTTAGTGGAAATGAAATGTGGGATGAAGTTGCTTTCATATTTACTGAATAGGATATTTAAATAAATGTCAGCTTAGAATAAACAATATCCAAACAGTTAAAAACTTTGAAAAATAAAATCCTTTACATCATTGGTGCCCTTTTAGGGTTTTTTATGCTTTTCTAGATTCATATTGTTGAATTTTTAAAAATTGTACTGCAGCTCTAATTTTGGAAAGTGAGCATTACAACTCATTTTGTTTTAAAAACTCTTTTAGTTGTATTTAGTTTAGTTGTATTCAAATGTGTGTGCTACTAATACAGGTACGAAGTAGTGAAAAGTAAGAGTAGTATATAGTTGAACGAGATTGGAATGGCACTTCAGAGGCACAAGCGAACAAATTGAAACTGACAAACTGTATTTTGTATTAGTGATTTTTATTTTTTCCAAATCCTTGTGATGTTTTACTCTACGTAAACACAAGGGCCTCATGTTTAGTCATACCATGCACCTCAGTGATCTCCCTTATTCTCTATTTAAACAATATTTAAAAAACCCCAAATTAAAATCAGGTAAGTTGTGGGGAGTGGGTTAAAATGTCATTTGAAGATAGAAACTTGGAATTAACATAGCCTTCTCAAAATATGCCATAGTGTCACACTACTTGTTTTCATTCCATCATCAGGCATACCTGTTTAAAGCCTCCCCTCTCAGATTCTGGCCTCAGAATTCTACAAGGACTGTAACTCCAAGCTACAATTATTCTTCTTACAGCTATTGGCTCAACTTGATCAACCATTTTCTTGAGAGCTATGAAAGTTTTTTACTACTTTTAATATTATTTTAGCTAGCCATATCTCATAATCTAGGCTCAGGTGGGTGGAAGAAGCCATTTTGCTGTAATAGTCAAAACCAGCTGCAAGTTGTGTCACTGGCCTTGTGCTTTTCTCTCTTGAAGATGCATAGGTTGTTGAGATACAAAATCCTCAAAGAGTAATATTTTTCTTCTAGCATGGCAAGACTATCCTAGTACATTAATAGTCTGATAGAAATAAATATTATCACCAACATTAACAGTTTGTAAAAATTAAACTGCTATGCCCTGGTTCCTCAAGAATGTGCGTTGGAGAGCTGGAAAATACCATGGTGGGCAAGAACGATGCCTTTCTCTCAGGAAACAACCATTGCTGTTGGATATTTTAAAAAATGTGTGCTGATAAATCAGTCAGTTGTATTTAAACGGTGTTTGTATTTTAAATTGCATAAATATAATTTATATAATCTTTTCTACAGATAGCATAACCAAAAATAGGGTATTGATTTGGATAATGAGTACTTCTTTGTGCAGAAAGCTCTCACAAATTGCTTTTAAAATATTAGATCCCTTGATTTAGTTTTTTTAAACTGTAGTGTGGAAGAGGAATGCTTTGCTTGATGAATGTCTAGCTTAAAACATAAAGTTAGATACTAGTGGTGATAGACCCGCTCTTTAAGGGATTTTATGCTTTTAATCTACCTTCCTCTCATTCAAGTTAACCTTGATATAATATCATCTTCCTTTGTTTTTCATGTCATTTGGGTTGCTAACTTTTGAATTTCTAATTTTTTTTATTTGTAGGGTTGAAGGGCTTTTTAATCTTAAAAGAAAGAAGTTAGTGCATTGGAATAACTACTTCCATGCTTTTTTTCCTTGTTGTTTTTTTTTTTTTTTTTTTGTTGGTTTGTTTTTTTTGGTTTTTTTTTGTTTTTTTTTTATATTCAGTATTTTGTGCATTCCTTTGGTAAATAAATATTAGCTCAAATAACAAAATATGTTTGTTTCCCTTAAATTAATTTCAGCAGTAATTTTTACTAATTTAGGTTTAAATGTATAATATTTCATACTTTATTTTTCCATTTATTTCTTGGTAGTGTTTTGCATCATTCAGTGTTAGACAAAGCTGTCCTTCAGGCTGATAACAAAAGATCATGCACAAATTTTTGTAATAAAGCCAACAGTGTGTTTCTTTCCTTGCCTGTAGAAAGGGAGGAATTCAGAAGTTTTTGGCACTGATTTGGTTCTGTGCCATTCCCAGACTCTTCTCTTCAGTACCATTTTTCATTACATGCTTGCTGAAAGATTTCTGTATTAGGATTTGTTATCTCTTTTGCCTCAATTTTCCGTGCCTTTCTTTCCACCTGTTGTGAACAGTTCTTTAGGGCGCTGAACAATTAGGTCGCTATTTTCATGTCACGCACCTTGTGTGTCTGATTTTTCATGGAATTGAAGGCAAAATATGTTTCTCTTTATTTTTTTGATTATGTAAAATCAGTAGATATTCTTCCTGTTAATGAAATGGGCCCCCCACTTGCACGGTTTCTGTCAGGGCAGGGGGAGGTTTGGCATTCCCAAAGGGGATTGAGTCATAAAAAAAAGATACCCGTTTTGCAGAGCAATTAACCCATGTTGAACTCTTATAGTATATTGTATTACCCTGCTGCTGGAAGTTCCTGAACAATTTGCATTGTCGTATGAATACACATGTAGCCTTGGAGCACTCATCATTCGTTAAATATGAGAGGAAACCCTGTAAGAGAGCACAGTTAAGACGAGAGTTAAAGAATGGAAATGTCTCAATATAATTTTGCTGTTTTGTTTTACATAGTGCTATTTTCATGCACACATTTTAAAACATTTTTCATACTAAGATGAAAAAATTGAACGCTAAAGTTACAAATCATAGCATTTTTTTGAAGAAGATTAACTTGAAGCAGTATATATGTAAGAGAATACAGTATATTATAATAATATATAATATATTGGTTTATAGATTTATAATTATAGCATATTACATGCATATTTTCACTATTTGTTTGCTAACTCTGTCACAATTTTGCCTTTGAATTTTAACTTCTATTTAGTAAAAAGAAATGTTGCTTAAGCTTAAACTACCCAGAAGCACTTACAGATTAATATCTGCACTTTATTGAGAGATTTTCATGCTTTTTCAGTCATTGCTTTGCAGCATATTGTTAAGTATAATGGTCAGTTCTGTAGTGTCAGTGTGAATGTGTATCAGGTACAGCTGTCCTTGCATTCATCAAATAGCTTTCTTTGTGCCAAGAGACCTGCCACCTTATTGCCACCGGTCCAAGCTCAGAATATAGCCTCTAACAAAGTGATGTGCTTATAGTAATAAGTTATAAAACTCAGAGACAGGCATAAGTCAATTTCGGACATGACCTATTGACTTAAAAAGGGGAGGGTAAGGCACAGCAAAACTAGATGTGTTGATAATGTGGTCAGATGAAACAACTGCCCCGCCTCCCTAATTAACCTCATTGAGTAGCTTGGGGCTTGGAGAAGTGGATCTGGATTTCTCCCCCATATCTTTTTATTGTAATTGTTACAATCATCTGACTAGTAAAAGAATAAATTAAAGATGTTGCATTCAAATAAAACAGAATATCATTTAGGTTTCTAAGTGACTTGATAATATGTTTGATTAATAAGCTGCCCAAATTATGTGTGGCTGAGAAAGCTCCAGATTAGGAGCTAACAAAGAACTCGGTTGGCTTGAGACTGTACATGTTCTTTACACTTGATTTATGAAGGAGATGTGCTGGAGATACTCAGCACATGCAAGTTCCAAACACACTCCCTATTTTTTCAGAAAATGGGAATTCTGGAGAAGTGGAGCCTAGTATGTGTTGCTTTGGCAACTCCTCTGGTGATTGCACTTGCTTTAGGTGATGCATAGGGTCTACCTACATATGGAATTATACATACAGAGTAATTTTTGTCTGATTGTTTTAGGAAGCTGATGGGAAGAATCACTGTTGTTAGCCATGGAGGCAAATATGCTGTGTGCTAAGTTTTGACTTTAACTACTTTTATTTGAAAGAACAATAAAGATCTGAATGCTGAACTATAACGAAGTGCAGTTGCACAAAGCCTGAATTATTCTCTCAAGATGCCAGTATCTCATTCTTACTACACAGGGAGAAAAGCATAATCAGATTTCTTAGAAAAGTTAGATCATGGCTTTCAGTTTCCATTTGCACATCTCCATCTCTATGCCCTTAATAGAAAAAAAAAAAAAAAAAAGAAAGAAGAAAAAGAGGTTGGAGTTACGACAGTATGAAGCCGAGGTAAGAACTAAGAAATTTATGGCATGGCTGTTCAGGGAGGTTTAGATAGCACCTGTTTCAGTGTTGTTAAGAATAAATACACTGATTTTTGTTTGGTTTTATGCTGCCAGTCAGAAGATAGTGATTTAATTTCAAAATAATTCCCTGATTGTTTCCAGAGCCAGAAACTTTCAAAGCTTGTGTAATTTCTGACTTCAGCAGTAAACTAGGAAAATCCCACAGAATCTGAATTCTTTACCTAAATCCCACTGGCCTAATTTATTTTCACTTATACTCCTAGTTAAAATATTTTAAGAATCTGTTTGTATTCAAACGAAGGCTTGCATTTATCACACCTCATATCATTTAGCCTAAAATGTCGTGGCCTCTAGAATGGCGTGTAAAAAAAGCGAGGTTCCCCCACTGCAGTTTTGTGATCCTCAGGATTGCTATAAAATGCTGTACCTCATGTTGCTTTCAAAAGGATTTACTGGCATTGTTCTTGTTGCCTAGATGTTAAATGTGGATGAGCTTCCAAATGTTTTTTGTAAACTTGGAATGGCACTATTTTACTGAAGATACTATCTAACATTAAAAAAACCCACAAAAATATTTTAAAGGCTTCTTTGCTAACACAAAGTTTTATGGCATATTACATTAGATAGTTGCAAAATCCAGCTATAAACTGTCCATTTTTCATTTGATGTGTGTTTGAATGTATCATCAGTCTGTCCATTCAAAGAGGAAGATGAAAAGGCATTCGGAAGGGAAAACAAGAGAAGAAAAAAAAAAAGTAGGGAGATGGAGGCTGAGACCCAGAAAAAAGGGAATAGAAATAAGGCATTCAAGGGAAACAATTCTTTTTTACTGAATATTTCTTTATCAAATATGCTAAGCTTAAGCTAAAATAATGTAGATGTGGGATGATTGCAGTAGTAATTAGGGAAAAATCTACATGTTGTCAGAGTACTTAGCAAACCAAGTACGGATCATGCCCAGCACTTCCTTGTTCGAATGACAGACTGTCTACTAAAAGATAATTTACATTGGGTTTGATTTCTTCTAAAGTCATAAAGGCTGATAATAACTCCACTTAAGCATGTGGTGGTTCCATTTCTTTTTCTTTTTTTTTTTTCCTTGAAAATTGGGAAGTGTGAGGAAAGGAAAGCACTTTATTTTGTTGAGGCTAAATGATAGTTTTGCTTACAGTCATAATTGAATCTGCAAATTATGACGTCCTGCTTTATTTTTAGTCATCCTTCTAATCTGTCCTACCATTATGATAATACCTAACTAATGTCCCACAAATTGCTTATATTTCATGCTTTTAAAAATGCAGTTTACAACATATCACATTTTACTTTATGGTTATCGTGTAATTCATTAAACTGTTTTTTACATGACCGTAGAAGAGCTTCAGAATTCATTCCACCTGACTGTGATTGTTTCCATCCATTAACTTACTATCTTTATTCAGATCCCTAGATAGGCAGTTAAAATTTCAAAATGGAATTTCATTCACCCTTTTCTAAGCCCCTAAAATTTATTGATAGACTTCAATGGGCTGTGGGCTTAGTGAAAGAGACCAACATATTTTTATACTGTTGCATCATCTTTCAGCTAAAGTATTTCTCCCATATAATCAGTTGCTTTGTTTAAATATAAGACTTGATTTTCTCTTATGTCTAAAGGAGAAACTAATTTGGTCTTGCAGACTAGTTGCTACAGAACCAGCTTCCTTTTAAGGATGCGTATTGCACAGTATGACCGTTGCAGTGAAACTGGGATTTATGTATACTGAAGGAATAACTTGCAGATAATGCTTTAGGGTCTAAACATAATATTTCAGTCTTCACTGTAATAAACCAGGACTTGATGCCCTCAGAACACAGTTGTGTGATGTACTGATCTAAATGCAGGTGTCAGGGGTATCAAATAGGCTTACAAGCTGTTTTTAAACTGTGTTACTGGCACTGCGTATAGCTCTTTGATGACGTACTGATCTTGCATCAAAAATATTTTCCTTCCTTGTTGAATCACAGAATCATTAGGGTTGGAAGGAACCTCTGGAGATCATCTAGTCCTGCCAAGGCAGGATCATCTAGCACAGTTTACACAGGAATGTGTCCATGCAGGTTTTGAATATCTCCACAGGGGCAGACTCTGCAAACCCCCTAGGCAGCCTGTTCTGGTGTGCTGCCACTCTCAAGGTAAAGAAGTTTTTCCTAGTGTTGAGGGGAAACTTCTTGTGTTTTAGTTTATGGCCATTGCTCCTCGTCCTGTTGCCAGGCACCACTGAAAAGTCTGGCACCCTTCTCCTGCCACCCACTTTTGAGATGTTTATATGCATTAATGAGATCCTCTCTTAGTCTTTTCTTCTCCAGACTAAACAGGCCCAGCTTCCACAATCTCTCCACATAAGGGAGATACTCCAGACCCCTAATCATCATTGTGGCCCTATTCTGGACCCTCTCCAGTAGGTCCTTGTCTTGTACTGAGGAACCAGAACAAGCCCTAGGAGAAAGAAAAATGTTTCTATTTATTTTCTTAGGGTTTTTTAAACCAGTTTCTTCCAATAAGCTGCTTGTGCTACTAGCTTCTGAAACAGTTTTGTCAAGATCATACATTTGTGTAATAATACAGAAGAATGCTTAAATGATCTCAATAAGCCATCTGTCAGGCTTATATAGTTTAAAATGTTATCCATAGATGCAGAAAAAAAGAAGGAATATTATTTTAGAGCTTTTAAATTTCAAGACCGGAAATTAGATAAAGAGTTCTCACTCAATTCTTGATTTATTAGCAAAAAATAATGTGTATGTTTTACATGGAGTATGGTACCAGATGTGAGATACAAAAGAAATTGCTGGTGGCCACCTGCTTTAATGTACATTTAAAATCTTGTGTAGTAGTTGATGTCATATAGAATTCATGGGATAGAGAATAATTTTAAGTTAGTAGACCGTGTCAGGTTAGCAAGGATCAATGTTTTCCATCACAATTTATCTATCTGTTTGAAAAAAATGAAAGTGAAATAATCACCTTTTGCCAAGGTTTTTGAAAAGCACTTGTGAGTGGCTTATATATGTCTTGTGGACAGATAGCATAGAATTTTTAATGGGAAAGTGCTGCAAAGTCAGTAGAACACTGTGACTCCACCTTATTGTCCTGTTGTTTTGTTTCCATCTTAGCATTCTGCTGCCATTCAGTGATTAGATTTATGTGGTTTTCTTTGGAACTAAGTACATATTTCTTCTAGGGCATGTTTTCTCCATCAGAATACTGACAATGTACAGACAGAAAAAATAGATGGAAGATGCCCTTGCATGCCACAGTACCAGCATGCTGTAAAGCCTCAACGAGGAAAGAATCCTTATCCCAAGAGGCTTCTTACTTTTAAGAAGTAATGGCAATTAAAGATTTTTAGTGTAGCTGGTTGAAATGCCTGCTGTATGGAAACAGTCAGCCTAGAAAACTACATTCAGGCACAGAATATCACCTTTGCAGTGGAACTGACTATGCTAATCTTGTCCCTAGGAATTGAAGTTTGTTTGTTTAACTGAAGATTTCCACAGAGCCATATGCTGTAGCCACAGAGCTGGAAACTGATTACAGAATGTATTGTCATAGGTATTTCACTGCATGCCACGTTCCTCAGGGTTTTTTTAACCCTTCTGGTGGAGCAAGATGAAGAATTATTTTGCTTGATAGCCAAACATGGCCTTTGCATGCACCATAAATGGTATTATAAAATGGTGTTAATTTGGTCTAGTAATTTATAAATTATAACTTTAGGTATACAAAACACATTAAAATTTTGAGGCACTTTTATTCTATTTCTTGATCTCTGTTCTAGATGAGGATTGCAAATTTGTGCTTATCTTTTGTGGACAATGGAAAGAAGATTTTATGTTATGCTTATTTCTATTCCCAGTATTTTCCTCACATGTTTCCAGTATTTTGCTTTTATCAGTAATTTTTATTTCCTTATTTTTTAGTTTTTTATTTGATTTCACATTTGAGATAGGTAAGATGTAACTTACTACAATTTAATTAATTAGCATGAATCACTAAAACTAGAAATTGCAGAACTTGTGTCTTTTTTAAAATGTAACTTCATGTTAAAATAATTCTGGTGGTTGCTGACTCATAAGTTAAAAAAAAAAAGAGAGAGCAGGAATCCGTGTTATTTCAGTTAGGAACTCAGATCTTG
Organism: Psittacus erithacus; assembly: GCA_009867235.2. Taxonomy (NCBI): domain Eukaryota; kingdom Metazoa; phylum Chordata; class Aves; order Psittaciformes; family Psittacidae; genus Psittacus; species Psittacus erithacus. The sequence goes on along the minus strand of WYDI02016125.1, from coordinate 10,779 downwards.
ACTTGGTATATGCTGGAAAAAAAATTTGGTTTGGTAAACTGTATTGAATTGAGCTTTTCCTATACTTTATTGTCTTAAAACTCTTCATTGGTCTGCTTTAAATCCTGCAGTTCTGCACACGGTTTGGAACAAGTAAGGTGTAATGATTTAACACTTCAAACAGAGGACAGCTGACTTGAAAAGTGTAAATTGCACATACTTCTGATGTGTGTTGTCAGGAATTTTCATGCTGCCTTCTCTACCTTCCCTGTTATTTTTCATTGCTTGTTCTTCAAAAACCAGTTAAAACATTTATTATGCTAGAGAATGGATTTAAATTTCTGACTGTTTTCTCAGTGTAACTAAGCATTAGTATCAAGTATGAAATTCAGCACAGTTCCACCTTCTTTTTAACTAACAACATAAATAGTTAAAAAAATATAATACTAAAAGGAAAGAGTGAACCTGAAGTTGAACTGTTTTCTGCTACGGGTTGCAAAAATCACAATTTTTTTTTTTCCTACTGTTTTATGCAGAAATAGGAGTAGACAGGAGGATACAAACAAATGTCTTTGGAGTACATCCACAAGAATAGGTGTAAAACATTGTATATTTAATACCAATTAATACTATTCTGCAAGACTCATCAGAAAACTCAACACAGGATTCTGTGGAAACCAACTAGTAAAGGGAACAGGGAAACCATTCACTCTGAAGATTTTAGGTACAAGACAATCAGATATTTGGGAGTAGAGTGGAAGGAAAATGGGAGAATAAGTAAAGTTTGAGTAAAAATGAAGATTTCTTTTTTTATGAAGTCCAGGTCGACTAGTAAGCAGGTCCTGTTATGTGTTGGACATAGTAGTTTGATCTGGGAGAATGTCTTCTGGTCATCATTAGCTCCTTGCTGAAGGTATGTTACTCTCCCAGACTGTTCTGGCTTTTATTTCAACATGGAAAATTGTTTTATTTCAACATTTTTTATTTCAACATGTTTTATTTCAACATTTCAACATAGAAAGTATAATAGGTGGGTTTGGGAGTGCAGATAATTGGAACATTAGGATTTTATCTGATAACCTGTTTTTTATCTAATGTACTATTTGGAGGTTTCATCATTCGGTGGTCATCAGAAGAGATAACATTTAGTCATTGCCAAAATATGTTTTGCTACCAACTGGGGTACAGCTGAACAAAAACTGTAACCCTTTACCTGTGAATAAGGAACAAATATTCTCCAATTTGCTGAAGCTGTAATACAGGGTGTTCATGAAAACAGAATTATACTGGCTTAGAGGGAAAATGGTAATTTGCTATGAGGCATTAGCTTAATAAACTGGTGTGCCAACAGAAGAGGTTAAGAAGAGTGAAAATGTTGTATTTTGATATTTTGCCAAGTTAAACAGTGAAATATTGTGAACATGAACCAAGTGAAATGGAATGCTTTCTACTTGGATTTGAAACCAAAAATCTGGGTGAGTGACTGACAATTCAGAAGTGGTAGAGTGTAAAGTAGATAAGTACCCTTCCTTCCCTGCTTCCTCTTCTACTGAGAAAAAATTGCTGAGCAAAAATCTGAAGTGCTGAGGTGTTTATTTTAACACTGGGAAATATTTCTTACTTCAAGTATTTGCCTGCTTGTATATCATATCTATTATACCAGATGTGCCACATACAAATTGGACATGGCTCATAAAGTGCAGTAACCCTAGATTTTTCAAGATTATGGATGTAAATTTTCCTTTTATTTAACTGTTCTCTAACTCATGTCAGGGAGGCTTCCTAGTGATGGAGGTCTGTAGCTTTTAAATTAAAATTCTCAGCAGAATTGTTCCTGTACTTTAGACACACGCTTTATTCAGTCCTGTGAAGAAATATCTTCAGATGATGTTAGAACAACAAATGTAGAAAAGGAGATGGCGTTTTCTAGATCCAGAGCCAGGTTCTCTCAATTTCTTGGCTAGTTGTGCAGCTGCATTTATCTAGCACCTAGCACACGTTCTTGGAAATAAGGAAGATCTTTTTACAGTGATGGTAACTATACAAGTAAAGCCTAAACTAAATTCAGATTACTAGATCAGAAATTAATAAAACATAAAAATATAGCAAGTCAAAGTATGCTATAATTTCTTTTTCACTTTTACTGTGACATAATTCAGATTCATATTTTATGCGTGTGTTTTATCTTGTACTCTATATCTAATGCATGCTGGCATGGGAAACTTCACATATTAACTTGGCTGGAGAGAAAGTTGGTGGTTTTTTACAACAGCACCCTACTGTGGGCTTCACAGAAGAGATGCCAGGCAGCTTTGCAGGCCAGCCTGCTGGGACTACTCGCCCAAATCTGGCTGGGTGTGGAGCCAGCTGGCAGTCACATCCAGTACAGTGATAGGTGACGCAAGTGAACTGCTGTTCAGTAAATTAGGGTGTTTTTTTCCTAACTGAACACAGAATTGCAAAAAATGTCGTTGTGAATGTCTTTACAAGCTTCAACCATGTATCTATTAAAAAAGCTAAATTGTGGCAGTTGCGTGTTATAAACTGTCTTCTAATTTTTAAAAAATCACAGACTTTGAATGTTTTGTTTTGAATCTGTCATGTACTTCAGTATTTCTAAAGGTCTATTTTTATTGTGTGATATTAATATCATCAAGGGAATGAGCCATAAGGCAGAAGTATTTGCCTAGCCTGTGTTTTCAGTTTTATGTGTTCTAGTAAATCTGAGGCGCTTCGTTCTGATTTTCAAGTTTCAAAATACATTAACCATCTCTCCATCTTATGCAGTGGCTCATACCCACCTCATTACAAGGAGAGTAGGAATATGATCCCTAGATGTGGTTTTTCCTAAGTAGGTGATTATTGGTGTGTATGCCATTTGTGCATAGATTTCTGCACTGGACCATATTACATAGTATATTAGGTCTTCCTAGCATTAGTTTCATTTACATGTAATTTTTTTTCTGTGTGAACACATTCTGGAGGGTGGTTTTGAAACACTGATATTCGTGTTACTAGGATATGTGTGGTGTTTGCATTATTTGCTAGTAATCTGAGTTGGATTTGGTTTCAGAATATGTGAGCTAGTTTTATGTCCACTCTGATTTTACCTACGTCTGTTTTAAAGCACCAGCTGTATGGCAGATGCTTACATTAAGGTTTTGTGTTTCAAGCAGAATCAAGAAATTCTCAGGATACCTTATTTGCTCCTGCTACAGATTTTTCTCCTTCGGACTCAGCCAATCCATAATCATGACTGTATAACCGTTTCAGTCTTTTGTCAAAATCTACTGACTAGAACTTGTTTCTCTGCTTAAATTTCTCCTCTTCTCTGTATTGCTTCTCTTCTGCCAGACCATAATTGGTGAGTATCATCTACAGGGGAAAAGAAATCCTCTTCTGCTGGTTCATCTCTATCAACTCAAAATTTTTTCATTACATGCAAGAAATTATGACGTGTTTATGCTTTGCTTTGCTCTTCACCATATCCATGTCCGTAGTTCTTTTGATCATTCAGGAGTCTGGGCCACTGTTTGTCAGTCATATGCAGCTTGTATAAGTAAATGGCACAAGTGATTTGATCCTCTAACAGCAAATGCCTTTATCCTGTCCTTCTTGGACAGCAGCTTCTTTTTTTGGTGACTGCAGTCAATCTACTTGGCTTTGCATTTTTTTGTTTGTTTCTGAAATTAGAATCCCCTTGCCCTGCCTTTTTTTTTCTTCTCACTGAACTCTATCTTGTAATTCAAAGCCTTCTCTTTAAGGTGATGCAACACTTCTGCAAGGAAGTGGACTCATAAATTAATGCCAGAAATAGTACTGGCCATAAAGTACTCAGTGTAATATTTTCTCTGCAGTAATCCTGCTGCTGCTTCAAGACTGACTTTCTCGTATTTTTACTTGCATGTAGAATCACATAACTTTTTGTTAAGGCTGTGTGTAGTTTTAAGGATACTTACAAAGTAGAACTGGGTACAGCAGTTGTATTTAAATTTACCTGTCATATTTGTGCCACTTTCCAACTTTCTTTTTCTTTTTTTTTAAACCTACAGGCGTTTTCAGCAGGATCTAAGTATATGAGTCACGGCTATGTGCTCTAACTGAAAGTATAATTTGACCTTCCCTAATGTGGGAATTTGACAGTCCTGCTTGGGATTTCTTGAGTAATTTCTTCTTTCTTCTCCATGTGGTTCATAATTTTGCTTCCAGAACAAAAGGCACTAGCCCTCTACATATATTTATTTTCAGGTTTTAGATATTTTTAAAAAACATACCTGGTGGAAGAAGTTTTGTTTATAATGTGTTCATGTACATGAGTATGTCAAATGTATTTGCAGTTCAGGGCTTTAGTAATGTAAGCATGTGAAGACTTCTTAAAGGAAGCAAGTATTTACTTCTAATCTTTTATATGACAAAATTTAATTTTACAAAGTGGTTTTGTGAATAAGTTGATAAAAAAATGTTACTCTGATTTTTTATGCTGGGGATATGAGCAGGTTTGGTCCTGTTCGGGAAACTAGCTAGAATAGTTTTCAGGGGTCTTCCCCAGCCCTTTTTAGCATGCAGCTATTACGCTGCGTGTTTTCAGGGACAAATTATGAAAAAAGTTGGATTATAACATATTTAAGAAAAATAGAATATAATTGGGTTCTCATCCTTTAGTTCTAGTGCTCCATGCATCTTTGGTTCACGAGGTTTATGATAGGCTAATATTGAAAAAAAATTTGTGGGAGCTATTTCTTGCATTGAGAGAACATAAGTCAGAGAATTACTAAAATAACACTTTATTTCAACAGTTAGGAGAATTTGAATTGTTAGGTTTCACTTTCAAAATCAGCTAAAAAACCCTGACTAAAATGAAATTTGTGTCCCAAATTCTAAATGACATCAGACAAGTTGCTTTTTCTATGGAAGATTTTACAGCTGTATAAATTTTATAATTTATACATTTATGCATTTTATAATTTATAAATTATAAATTTTACAGCTGTAAAATGGATGTAAAAAAGGATGTTGAAAAAGTTGCAAAATAACTCCAGCATAAATGTTTGTGGAAAAAAATAATTTCTTGCATAGTATCTTATCACAGAGATAAAAAAGTAGAAGGCCAAAGGTGCATCCTTTTACATTTGAATGTAATGGTAAGCAAGCATCTTTCTAAATCATATTTATGTTGTTAGGCTGCATGTGTTGGATGGATGCTGTCCCTATGGAAACCAAAAGTTTATGTGGATGTGAAGAGCTTTGCAGAATACGGTGAAAAATGTGTTACACTGAATTTTTTTCAATAGGGCACAGTATGATATGTACTTTCTATACCTACAGTACTGTGGATTCTACGAAACAGCACAGAGAGGATGTAAACCAAGTTATTTTTGATTTTTAATGCAGGAGATTTCTGATTAGTTGCACTTAAGTGATTACAAAAGAGTAGTGGCACTGGTGATATATAAATTAAGAACTTGTGTCATGCACAACAGAAGCATAAGCAAGAAGAAAGCCTTGGAAGCTCAGCTAGGAATGCAAATTGCACCCTTTGACCCACTTGCCACCTAATTGAAGTGGGTTTTCTGGTAACAGGTTCTAATTTAATTCTGCAGTGGTGTCGCAGAAAACTGCCACTGCTGGAGCTGTGTTTCTGCAGCCCTTCTGATTGGTTTTGCAAACAATAGATGAAGCTTTCTCAAACTATTCCATATGTGTCTTTTGTCATTCCAAGTATCTTTTTAAATGTAGAACAGCAGTAGGTCCAGTTTTATCAGCTTTAAAATTCTGGTCAGAAATTATCCCCCAAATCCCTCATGCATCAAATCAGGCAAGACAACACCTTGGACATACTGCTGAGGGAAAGGATAACAGGTCTTCCAGGAAACACTCCGAACATTGTGAAATGCTTCATGAAATTTTTATGCCTTGTCACTGTATATCTCCTGAAATGCGCTCAAATAGCAGTGATGCCAAAAATTAGGAATATAGTCAGTGGCTACTGTTCTTCTGGCAATTCTAGTTTCCAGCTCCATTTGATACATCTCCACACATATGAAACATCTGTATAAAATAGATGTCTCTGGAGGCCCAAGTTTCAGAGACTATAGTTTGTAATCTGGTAAGGGTTGCCATTTTTTATGTTTGTATTACAGCTTCTGCCAAGTACTTATGACAGAATTATGGAAGTATGAAGTGCTTAAACAGAGACCTTGAGAAAGAATTCCTTGGAGGAAACAATATTTCCTTACTGTGGTTAGGTGACTGGATGACTATAGACCGCTATTTCATTTCCACTGTGTTGGGTAAGTGCTGGTTCATGTGGGTGGCTCATTGGTTTGTTTTGCTAGGGATGCAATATTTCCTTTTCAGGCAGCTCTACTACTGATAGATAATTTAAAGGTTGATGTGTGATAGCTTTTGCTAATTTACTAAGATGCAAACACTTTCCAAGAATGAGTGTTACAGATGAGTGCCACCATTTTGAAGTACTGCCCAATGAAAAATTGAAGATGGCCAAAGAAACCACCTGTCTAGTTCTCTGGGAAAATGCAGCTAACAGAGAAGTCTCTGAACTGTCAGATACATCCAACATGCCTTTTTTGTGGGAACATACATAGAACTGAAGTCGATGAAGTTATGTTTAGAAGGAGCTTACTCTGAGAAATACAGCTGTCTTAAGACAGTAGAATATCAGCCATTTCAGGAGCCATAATGAGCAGCTAGCTAAACTCCTAATTCAGGCTGCTGTAAATAGATAAAACTCTGTTTTCATGCTCTTAAATTAAATGTGTTTCTCAGGAGAAGATTGTTTTCTGTTTGGAAGATATTGTGTCCACTTGCGGATTCTTTCCGAATGGAGATTGGTGGGTTCTAATTTCAATCCAGTGTTTGAACACCCAGTCTGCGTGAGCTTCTGAAAGTGTCTGAGTCCAGCTGATAAGAGAGACTTTCACTTGCTTCATTTTGGTCAGCTCCAGCAGGAGTAAAATCTGCAGCTGGTGAGAACTCAGCTGTCTTGTTCTCAGATGAGTTTGTTTGGAAAGCTTGAACTAGAACTTAAACAGACATCTAATTGAGGTGAGAATGAAGGACCCTGCTCTATGGGGCACAGGAAAAGGAGGGACTGTGTGCATTGTGTATATTGAGGAAAAAGCCTGATTATTTTTCCTTTTTCTCCAGCATTCACAAATACATGTGAATGTTCAAACACCATCATTTTAACTGCCGTTTACATCTCTCATGTTTGTGAATTGGTGCAAAGGATTGAGTGTGGTTATAGAAATCTGCCTTATGTACTTTAGTTCCAGATAACTCATAGGTGCAGTTTTATTCAAGAAGCTGCCACTTTTGCAACCATGCAATAAGCAGAGGACCAGAGCCGTCAAGATGATTTCTTTTACTGGGATTACAGGGATGGTGTTTTAAAAAGATAACAATATTACAATGATAAAAGTCAATAACATTTTCGTTAAGTGTCTCAGTAAGCTATGTGAAGCTCCGTAGCTGTGTAAGGTAATAGTAGCAGATAATTAGCAATTTTAAAATTCGGTCACTTTAATTAAAAAATTTGAAGCAGAGCAAATATGTATTAATCCTTTGTGGTGGATCCTCTACTTTAAAATCTGTTGATTTAGTTCATATTAAGTGTGAGCTGATGCAAATGATGCCCTGCTGACATTAGAGGAGAGAAGGAGGGGGCGGAGGGAGAAGAACTCGAGATTTAACAACCAGAGAAGAGGAAATAGAACAACTGTTGGTGACTTTCCTAGTCAAAATACCAACATGACGGAGTGATTTATGTGCCATGTGTATAGTCAAATCTGTCTGGATACCAAGCTTTTATGGATTCTCTGAACTAATTTCAAACCAGCATATGCAACGCTATTATACCTGGTTGAGCCTGGATTCCTTACCTGAGTTAGCTTGAGAATTGTTTTGCTGCCTTTCTTACTATTTGCAGATACTTGAGCTCACTAGTGAAAGCAAGTATGGGAATCTCACATAAATCTCAGTTGCTGCTTTTAGTTTGCTGCACACATAAAGTCTTGGATTACTGACGGCATCAGCTGTAAGGATGTGACTTGGTTCTAGAAAATTTGTATGCTGCAAAGAAATCTAAAAGCTCTACCTAGCAGTCATACTTATTGACAGCCTGGTCAGTTACGCCAAGGATATCTTTCTTAATTATAAACATGCCTTCCTTTCTGTCATGTCTTTAAGCTTAGTTTTCCTAAAATGGAACCTACCAGTACATTAATATTAACATTAAATGTTCAAGTCGGCGTTTTTAATAACGGGGGGTGAACCTGTGCACCTCTGCAAAAACTTCTACTTGGAGACTGAGAGGAAAAGAAAATCCCACAGATTTCACTGGGTTTAGGTTCTAACTTTTTAAATGACACTTATGAATGCAGTTTCAAACATGCAAAAGATAATAATGGAATAGCAGAATCCAGACTATGGAAGATCTTTAGAAAATAGTTGTGTGTATCCACTGGTGTGTAAACTACACTTGTTAAAACAAGAGGTTACATAAATATTTTGAGTTTTTAAAGATCTATCGCAGTCTTTTTTAAAGCTAAATGTTTTATTATCCATATTTGTGTATAATATTTTACTTCAGAAGTGATATTAAGTATGTAAATGGCAGAAATGTGGATTTGTCACATAAGTAGTCATAGTTCTCTCTTGTTTCTTCCTTGGTAAATCCAGCCTTGCCAGGAGACGAGGCCAGATTATTTTTGTGCTATAGAAATCGTTCCAAAACAAACCCTCTCTGTAGTTACATTATCCTTCAATGTAAGGAACATGTTTGGCTTACATATTGCTGACATCTGCCAAATGTTTCTTTACCAAGTGTTTAGTGTAATTTGCAGTGAGCTGGTGAATACTTAATGGTCTTTGTAGAACTTCATCTTTTATGTCCTCCTCGGTTAAAGCAAATCCTTTCATCATCAGTGTTACCTTTGTGCTGAGTTTTTTTTTTTGCTAGTTAGATCGTGCATTTCCCACACTCAGTTTCTTTGGGATTTCTGAGATTTGATTTGGAAGCCTATGGGGTTTTTTAATTAAGTGGTACTGAATAATATCCAACGAATATAAGTGGTATAATGAAGGGATACATTTTTTCATTTAGCTCCTAGTAAAATGTGAGGATTTTACCTTCTTTGACGTCCCATTTTAAGTTGCATAGGCAAAGTTGGATCAGTATTGAAATGGGAAATTTAAAAAGTTGGTGGAAGTGGTAATGATAGCTTTTCTTCTCTTCCAAGTCTTTTTGTGTAGGTGCTGCTAGTTCTGTTTTTATTAGGAAATATTACTTCTTTTTCTTCTCTCTACTTCCTCACTTCCCCAGGGAAGAAAAATATTCTAATCAGTTCCATAAAAGCAGGTTAAGCCACTAAAAGTAACTTTGCACTGTGAATCGAACCATTTTTAAAATGGTTTGAATTCTGAGGGGAAGACTGGAGATGGGGTAATTTATGTCACTAAACTTTCCTTTTTATGGTAGGAAATGTACCTGAACTCTCTGGTATTGCCACAATGGGGTTGTACGTTTTTACAAACAAAGAATAATATTAATTCTATTACCTGCTCAGTCTCAAGTATATAATTAATGACATTCTGCTCAGCTAAGTTTAACTTGAAGACAAAAATCACAGGAATCGAAAAGCTTAGTTTGCAGGTTATCAGTGGTAATCTCCAGACTCCTCAGCCCTACAAAATAAAGCTACCCACTTCCTTTACAAGAAATAAAGAAATCCACAGTCCATTTAGACTCTTCTAAATGCTAACTGAAGGAAAAATGGCTTGGAAAAGAATTCATAAGTCATTGAAAATATCCTTTCTAGTAAGTCACAGAGAAGATGGATAGGGTGATAAGTTTTTAAAGCAGGCAATATTGGGCCAAGCTGAGTAAAGACAAGTCTTTATTGATGGGAATGTTTTCTGAAAGCTCTGATGTTTGCTTTCAGATTTAGCTGTTGTTTGGACAAGAAGGGCTCATATAACTTTTTCAGATCTGTATAAGCACAGCTTCAAGGTTGCAGATATAAAGATCTTTTACAAATTTTAAACTTTCATCTATGTTATACTTAGCTTATTTTTATTTTTTCCAACTGTGTACTACTACTGATAGTAGGAGGTGCTGTTTAGTGTTTATTTCCTAAGCTGGGTTTGCTGTAAAATGTTCAGCAAAGTACCTGAAGTCGAATCTTCTTCACATTTGGTACAAGCCACAAAATTTTAAGCTTTCGAATGCAATTTTACTGTAGAATCATTAATTTTCCTGTGGTGAAGTAGAACAGGTAGTAATAGAATAGTCTTTTTAAATGGCTTATAATTTTTTTACAAAATAATTAATTTTGCTTTTTGATAGATCAGCACTTGCCATGAATTTATGAACTTTATTATAAGAATGCAGACTTTGATTTTAGTGACAGACCTCTACATCACAGCATTTTTCCTCTTCCTTTTCATAAATGTCTTCCCTATGTTGAAATATTCCAGGTTTGTGTATTACAAAGAGTTTTTCCCATGTATAATCAATATAGTTCCAGGTGGAAAACATTCCCAAGTTCTTGGGAATGTAATGGAATTGGTTCAGGAAGTCTTTCAGCTGCAGGTTGCTACTCACAATTGGACCCTTTTCCCAGAACTTCTAGCTATTACAGATCTGGTTTAGAATCATAGAATCATAGAATAGTTAGGGTTGGAAAGGACCTTTAGATCATCAAGTTCCAACCCCCCTGCCATGGGCAGGGGCACCTCACACTAAACCATGTCACCCAAGGCTCTGTCCAGCCTGGCCTT
>WYDI02016124.1:3582-14735 GCA_009867235.2 Psittacus erithacus | reverse complement strand
CCTGGATTGCTTGTGCTGGACCGTACCGTCCCTCCAACAGATACCAGGGTGGTTGAAGTCTCCCATGAGAACAAGGGCCTGAGAGTGTGAGGCCGTTCTGATTTATCTATAGAGTGCTTTATCCACAGAGTCCTCTTGATCATATGGCTCCTTCAGTCTGTGTCTTTGTTCTAGGGACCTAGGCTGTCTGAGCTGACAGAATTTTGGATGGAAGAGCTATTCCCTCTTCTGCAGAGCAACACTCAGCTAGGGGTGAGATGCTTTTCAGTGGGTTTCACAGTTATCAGCTGATAGCAGAGAAACCTGAAAGTGGAGTTCTGTTTTCTGTGCCAAGTTCTGGGCATATGTTCTGCTGGATATGTGTTTCTCTGCCTATTTTTCTATTGCATCGTCATCTCTCCCCTGCCTTCTTCAAATTTTCCCTCCCCTGGTCCTGTATCCTGAGGTGCCTCAGCCTCCTCCTCCAAGCAGTGCTCACATTCCCTCTGCAGCCATGGGTTCCCCAGAGTCACACACCCTCTGGGACCCTTCCTTGATCCAGCCTTGGACTGCTTCCTTTCTGCATAAGACCATTCTGCCCTTGACTTTGCCATGGTACTTGTCAGGCAAGGGAAGATTTAGGGTGAGAAAGTGCAGGATTTTAAATCACTCACAAAGTTTGGGAAAGACAGACAAGAATGTGAGTTTTCAACATCTAATTTTATTACCTGAAGTTTTTTTTACAATCCCTGCAGGAAAGACGTTCTTAGATCCTTGTAGCCTTTTGCTGCAAGCTGCTTCTCTCCCTGCAGAGATGGTGTACTTGCTGTCTCCTCATCCATGGGGGTTGAAAGGGGACAAAGTTATTTTCAGCTGAACAGCCAAAGTAATTCTTCATATTTTCAAAGCTTATGTTAGTCCAGGTGTCAGCATATTTTCAGGAGAAGGCTTATACAAATCACAAAAGCCACAGCATAACCACAGCATTTTAAGTAAAATATTTCTGCATTTTTAAAAATTGCTAAATGAAGCATTTACCCTTGCTGGAAATAGACTGAATTTAGAAAGAATATTGCAAGAACCTGAGAAAAGGCCTCATTCTAGACGACATTGGACAAGTTTAATAGTAGAGGTTTCCACCTCCCCTATGTTTGTTTATTAAATGGTCATATATTGTTATCTTTACCTGCTTATCCTTTAGCATTTTCATTGGATTTGGAAGATATATTTCTAAACACAGCTCTGAAGTTGCTGTCCTATATAAAGGACAGCTTTATAGGTTAAGAACTGGAAAAGCGTGCACAAAATTTAAGTTTTTGAAAGTCCCACAAATGTAAAATGAAGGATGCCCTTTAATCTATCCAAACTGTGTTTTCCAAATCAAAAATATTCTTCTATCTGCAGCTTATGCTATTATTCTAAAATAAAGGCCCCACTGACAAAGGAAAGGAAAGAAAATACAAGCCATTAAAACTGAGCTTACTATCCACAGTTTGATGTTAGGCACCCAGCCCCTTTAGGCTCCTTTTGAAATTATAATTCTAACTTGCAAGCTTTTAACAGGAGTCACTCTTCTATTTATTTATATTTGCTTATTTGGTTTTATTTTCTGCTACTTCTTGCATTCACAGGAGTAGAGGAAGCTAAGATAATCTTAGACTGACTTGTATTGCAAAATAAACAATAGACAACTTGCAAGTGTAAATGGTTATTTTCATGTATGCCTATATAAAATCTGCCTAAAAATGAAAATGTGTATTTTCTCACAAGAATATGTCTATCTTCAGAATGCTGTCACAATTTTAGACATTCTGCTTGCAGTTATGTCCTCAATATCTTAGCTCTTTCAGTCTTCCATACTTCAAAATATCTTGCTTTCCTATCTTAAATTGCAGTATGAAAGCCAAGTGTACAGAAAACCAACTAAGAGGGCAATTTTGCAAAATTATTACAAATTTAATTCCAAATTGGACTAGACTGTAGGATTTACGTTACCTGATTTCTGTATTTACCTACCTGTCTTTCTGTGTGCTCCACTAAATAATATCTGAGTTCCAAGAAAAGCAAAGCATTTCTGTCATTTATTCAGTCAATTGCACAATGTCTAATATTGTGATGTTGTCCTTTGTAGTTGTATTTTTGTGTTATCTGCAAATTACTTTCTTTGCTGTGTCTTTAATAAATCCAGTACCAATAATGACGCATACTGTTTCTCTGAGACAGGCTGAGGCTAAGAAATATGCGGAGCATGATTAATTAGCCAAAAGAAACTGCCCAGTTGACAGAAGCAATCATTGGCCCAAATGACCTTTGATGTCTCAGTGCTTTTGGCCAGAGGGTTTGGCAACTGCATGAGGGAGAATGCTAAAATAATCTGCAACTAATGCATACATTCACATTCTGAAGGTAGACTATTTTCACTGCAGGAACAGTGTGCTTTAAAAGAAGCTAGTTCAATTGTTATAAAGACTGATAGATTTAGTGTTCTGGTAAAAGAAAAAAGAATTTGCACCTTAGTTTTTAATAATATATTGTCCATTCCTGCAATAAAAAAAAAGCACCTCGGCTTTTTAGTATAGACAATGTATTTTCAGGCTCTGACACAATGTTAAGCCTATGTGATGATAAATCCTACCATAAGGCAGTCGACTGTGAGAATGACACTTTTTTAATAATGATAAACCAGTTTTGACTGAACTGAAATGCCACATACTTACAGAAACAAGAAAATTGAAAGGTAGGAGCTTCCAAAATTTGCATAGTCAAGACAGTGATCATTAGCCTCTATGGTTAATGAGAGAAAAAAGCATTTCTGGAAGGTGTTTTGATATATCTGTCTTAGATACAAATTTGAGAATGGACTGGAAAGATTTTTGGCAGTACTTCTTTTCATCTCCACTGCTAAGAAGAGACTAGATAACTCACCAGGACTAGCTTCCTGACTTTGTAGGAGTTAAGTTTGGTGATATAAATTACCCTCAAGTACATTGGTGCAGTGATCTGTAGTGTATGTGTGTTTGTACACATATCATATACAATTAGTGCATTGAATTGGTATTGCACAAGGCCCTTTACAATGGGGTCATGACTCGGTTGGATCTCTTGTCACCACAATACAAAGGAACAAAGCAAAATCACGTAGTATGTTGAGGAGCTAATGTTTTGCTGGAATATTTTAAGGAGTTTGTGAGAATAGTGCTGGGAAACTGCTGGAGAATCCTTGTGGCTGCTATTGCCTATTCTGTTATGCTCATCCACAAAGTTTTGCTCAAAATTGCATGTGCCACTCAAGCTTAATTTATTGGAGGAAGCATGGTGAGTAGCAAGGTTATTACTCCAGTGATCAAAAAAGAACCAGTTTGTACAGCTGAACCAGTCACTTGAATGAAAAGATCCTGCTTGCCTGTAGAACCATATTTGACTATTTCAATTCCATCTTGACACACATTTAGTGCTTGACTATCACCTTCTCTCAGTATTAGTCATGTATTTCTTAATAATGTGTTTTACTCCGTAATTTACTTAGCATGCAGTCCAACTAACACCATATGATTCATTGGTCACGAATGTGCCGTGCTGAATGACACACTTTGGTTATTCCCTGGTCTGCACATCCCCCTTTGACCCCTGTTCTTTCTGTGGCTGAAAAAAGACATTACAGGCTTCCTTATAGGATTGGTACAAACTCCATAGTTTGCTGTGGTCGGTGCCTTCACTGCTCTGTCACTAAGCTGTGAGCAGTTCATAGAACCATAGAATAGTTAGGGTTGGAAAGGACCTTAAGATCATCTAGTTCCAAACCCTCTGCCATGGGCAGGGACGCCTCACACTAAACAGCGTCAACCAAGGCTCTGTCTAATCTGGCCTTGAACAAAAGGAAAAGCAAAGATCAGGGCATATAGCCATAACATATATTAACCATATACGTGACTTACATTCTTTTCAACCTGATGTGTAAGTCTCATCTCCTTTCTGTCAGTTCTCCATGAAATCACAGTCGAAAAAGTAAAGTGCCATGGGCTGCTGTGAGTCTGTATAAATCACCCACCATATTAAATGAGAGTCTTGGCTTTTATATTGCTACAAGCCTTTGCCTTCCAGCCTGTATGGTATAATGGAGCGGCAGCCTAATCTGTAAGTATTGAAAGATGGGAAAATGGTGACTTTTGTGACAAGTGAGATAAAAAGTGCATCTGAACTGTAAGATTTGGACTGTAAGAAACCAAGATGTGGCTACTGTTAATACTCCAGCATTTTCTTCTGTATAAAACTGGTCCAGGAATGCATGTGCCTAAGTGCATATATAAAGATATATGCAAAATTCTACAGAGTTAATGACATATTTCTTAGGAATTGCAGACTTACAAAGTGAAGCTCAGCCTCATCCTTCCCTGACAGAGCTTATAAACATTTCTGCTAAAATAAAACGTATTCCAAACACCTAAATCAAGCCTTACTGAGGCAAATGGCAAACTGAGAGAAGAGAGTCAGGCAGGCTGTATTTTTACTTTGAAGATAAAAGTAACTTTGTATAAGGTACTGACTTTATCATTGCAGTGCCTTCATTTGAGAGTCCACTGCCACAATTATATATTACCTGTGTCATTTTTGTTTTATCTTCTGCTAGAATATACATATAATCACAAGGCCAGGAGGTCCTGAAGATACTCCAGGAAATTGTGCCCATTAGCATGCAGCGAAGAACAACAGCCCTTTTACTCACTTTACTGCAGAATTTGCAACTCTTTAAGACTGACAATGTAAATGTCGTGTCGGAGATTTGCTGATAAACACAACATATGTTGTTGCTAAGCTGCAGAGTAGACCTGCAGGTATAAAAATCAGATGGTATGATTTGTGTACTTTTTAATAAATCATACTTGAGAAAATTTATCTTATTTTAATGTCATTAAATAACATTTTGTTTAAGGAGGATTTTAAATAAGAAATTAGAGAAATCAAAAATGCAGGGCACCAGCTATTGCTGTTGAACACAAACATCTCTGTTTCTTTGGAAGCTTACCTTTTTTTTTTTTTTGATAAATTACACTTCTGATTTGCTACCAGGAATGACATAGTGGCCTCCTTGGTACTTAGATAAAGTTTCAATGGAGGTGGTCTTCTCAAAACTATAACATTTTTATCAATACTTCTGAAACTTGTGGAGTAGCTGATAGATAAGCACTGTTAAGCTAACAAAGCTATTTTCTCCCAGTCTGTGCTGTTTTAGAACCAGAGCCCTTTTATGCTGCCCGGTTCGCTGTGCTCCTTTTTCCTTTTTAGAAAATACCTGAAATTCTTTAAATATTGAGAATCAGAGGAAGGCCAGTTTGTTACTTAGCTTGTGTTTCTGAATGCCTGTTACTAATTCCTTCCCTAAACAAACTGAACCACCCCAACCTACTGCTCATGTTACTAAGATTCTGCAAAAGATTTGATGTTTTGCTGATTAAGCAGAGCAATACCTCCGACATTCTTCCTAATATACCTACTGGATACTTTCATCTACCCTGTGAAGCAAGTGAAAGAGCAAAAGGATAATTAGGATATAGAGAATCCCACTATGCAGGTGTTATTCCAGACAGCAATGTCTAATGAATAAGAGCACAAAGGCACTCAGCAGTTGTCAGTTGAATGCATGCCACAGTGCAGAGCAGTACTATAAATGCTTCTGAAAGATTTATAGACTTCTATTTCTATTCTGGTATTCTGTGAGCGTATTTTATTTGGAGGATAATGTAGGGGAGATGGGATAAGAGTAGAAGGAAATGAGATCCCAAATTAGATCGCAGATTAAGATGAGGGGTAGAACTGCTCATGAATTATCATGGGTTCATAATAGACCTACTTTATATATATATAAATAAAAAATTGATTGAATTATAGCTTGACTTAGCTAAGTACACATTCAGTAATTAATGTACGCTTGGAAGGGCTGCTCAGGGTTTTGCTACACTCAGGAAGCTGTTGGGCTGTTGTTCTGGAAGTTTGTATAACTGGGATGCACATATGTGTTGTGGTATGCATTCTCAAAAATGAGAACAAGTGTCTGTTCATGAAGCCATGGCTGCAGGATGATTAACGCAGTGACTGTGACTGGAGCATATGGCTACGGAAGATATATTTGCTTCTTTTGAATTTTGTTCCTTCTCAATTCTGTCTGGCATTCCTTGTCAAGTTTCCATGCTTAGCTTTGTCAGTCTTCATTTCCCTAGTAAGGCTGTTGGGAGAAATTCAGCTCTGGAAATCGCTCTTTAAAATTTGCTAAATCAGAGCTAAACTAAATCACTTTCTTCTGTATCTCATCTTTTTCATGACTATTGCTGAAACAATAGTTTAGGAAAGGTTACCAAGAGTTATCTAGTTAATCTTTCTGCACTAGGCCAGGATTTGCTCTCAGTGTTAAGCCTGTGCATGTCTTATCTACTCTACTTTTCAGTATTCCTAATGGTGGTCCTCAGTTACCCCTTGGCAAATCTTTCCATTGTCTAATTGTTCTTGCTTTTAGCATTTTTGTTCCTTACTGTTGAGACTGGCTGCGCGACGGCGACATCTTGTGAGCAATCCAGACACCTTGGGGTTAAAAGATGGTGTCTCTGCAGGGTGCACAAGGCATGCGCGTGGACATCCAGCAGGGGCCAATCGAGTGTTGCTCTCCAGCGCGTGAACAGTGTTGTCAGACCAATCAAAAGTTGTTATGATGCTCGTGCTTGTTCAAGTTTGTTATATAAGCAGCGTGTTAAGAGGCAATAAACGGCATTCGCTGGATCATATTGGTCGGCTCAGCATTGTCTGTGACTCCCGCGTCACAACAGCTTACACCTAACCTAACTTAATTTTCTTTCTTTGAGTTTCAGCCCCTTACTGCTTATTATATTACTGTTAATCACTTACAATAATTCCTCCCATATTTTATAGTACTTCTCTTAAGTAGTTAGACACAGTTACCATATCTGCTCTTTGCCATTTTTCTTTCAGCTGGACAGGTTACATACCTTTCCTGTCACTTCATAGATCATGCCTGCTAAACTATTTATTGTTTTTCGCTGTCGCGACGTGGGAGTCACGGACAACACTGAGCAGACCAATATGATCCAGCGAATGCCGTTTATTGCCTGTTAACACACTGCTTATATAACAAACTTGAACAAGCACGAGCATCATAACAACTTCTGATTGGTCTGACAACACTGTTCATGCGCCGGATAGCAACACTGGATTGGCCCCCGCTGGATGCCCACGCGCATGCCTTGTGCACCCTGCAGACACCATCTTTCAACCCCGAGGTGTCTGGATTGCTCACAAGGTGTCGCCGTCGTGCAGCCAGTCCCAACATTTCGCAGCCTTTCTTGACATTTTGCCTAATGTGTTCCTGTCTTTTTATAGTAAGGAAGCCCACCATACATAGCTAAAATAAAACCTGTTAAATAAAGGAAAACATGGAGTCCCATTTTGCAGCAGTCTCATTTTAAGGAAGTGTTTTGAAGGTTTAACAAGGTATTACCTACCTAATTAGTTACTTTTACAATTACTGAATCACTGTATTCTGCGTTAGCATAATTAACTTATGTAAATTAATCTAATAAGTAGTCTGAATAATCAACCTTCTTAAAAGAAAATATATCTTTTAAAACAAAGGTTTTGTTTGGTGTCCTGGCAGAATCCTTAAAAAACTAATTTAATCTCATGAAAATTGCTGGATTTGTAATAATTCTGAATTAGACAAAAGTATTGTAAAAACCAGAAATTTATGAATGAAGAAGGCTGTAGATAACAGTCAATAGGAAGAGTGCAAATTCACAGGTGACAAAAGGCAGCTGATACAAGTAGAGATAACTGCACCTAAAGCAGTGAAGAAGCAGCCCTCATTTATGTCAAAAATGCCTTTCATGCTGCTTCAATTTGAATGACTCATATGTCAGAGAAGTCTTTATTAAAAAATAAGTGTTATTTAAAAATAAAGCATTGATAATATAATTTTGTATGACCTTACTTTGCCCTTGGGCTTGCAATTTCAGAAAGCCACTTGATATTTCAAAACTGGTCATTGTCTTTTAAAACAACATCAGAAATCTAGCTGAGGTGTCTGAGCAGCAGCAGCTTACGTGTGGCCCATAGCAGCAGAAAAATGCTCTGGAGACTGGGTAGTTATCTCTAATGTTTCTCGAGCACTTGCAAATAATCATAGAATCATAGGATCATAGAATGGTTTGGGTTGGAAGTGACCTTAAAAATCATCTAGTCCCACTCAGTCTGCCACAGGCAGGGACACCTTCTTTTAGACCAGGTTCTGCAAAGCGCTTCCCAGCCTGGTTTGAACGATTCCAGGGGTGCCGCAGCCGCAAATTGTCTGAACAAAACCAGAGTGATTGGTTTGATCAGGGAAACTGAATCAGGAGCCCTTTGGTGTTATCGCTGGATGCTAACATCAGGACATTCTCTTTACTGAAGCTTTAATAACCTAAATATAAGAAAAGGGATGATTCTCAGGAGGACATTTGGAGAAACTGCTGGTTACATCTACCCTGTGAACCCAGGTTCTGGTGCATGCTGGATAATGTCTCTATGACATAACAGGCAGGAAAGACAGCTGAGTATGCACCTCTTCCACTTACAAGCTTGGCTTCTTCTGCCAGAAAATATCCATGGTATACTCACATTATCCTGCTGCTCAAGCGTAACAGAGTTCAGCCAGAACAGAAGATCTGACCTGTTACCTAGGAGAGTTCAGAATGCCACTGCATGCTGTAAATTGCGCAATTTGCATTGAAGTTTGTAAAAGAGAGTTTAGGAATTGCTTTGTCTTGTGTTCAAAGAACAAGAATGATAAGAAAAATGAATCTCAGCTTTACCCCAAACTGTTGCTTCTAGTGACAGGCTCAGAATGCTTCATTGCATGGCTTTGATCAGAAGAATGACTGTTTAAAGAAACAAAACCAGCAAGACATACTAAAGTCAGACTGAGTTTCATGAATCTGCATTTTTATAAAAATATATTATGTTGTCATAAAAGTCTTTGCGATCAAAGTGGCTTTTGTTTGGAGTATTGTTTTCTTTTTATTTTAAAGACCTAATGCACATGGAGACTCCCACATTGTCTTTTTTTCAGCAGTCATAGCCTAAAAAGCATTGCTTAAATTGGCATCTCTTACAGAGCAGTGCAACTACATGGTTAGTGTTGCAGCTCAAAGAATTTGTATATCCTCATTAGAAAATAAATTGTAGCTTTGTTGTCAGGACCATTTAAGACTGCATTAGTTACACAGCCCAACCCTTAGAAGGTGCCAACTGTATGTGACAATATGTGATTTCTTAATTGAAATCTAGGCTATAATATCTACAAAAGCTATGCATGGCATTACAGCACACTAACCATTTCACTCCTGATGAAGCAGTTCATTCAGGAGATGTGTTTGGCTGCCCACTGGAGATGGCCTGAGCTGAAGCATATGCTGTGTGGACAAGGGGGTCAGGATAAGAATGTGTGGGTGGGATACCAGACTGAATTTTTCCCAGATTAAGGTCCTTAGAAAAGCAGGGAGACTGTTTAATCTAATTTAATGGCAGTGTACCATGCTGGCAGCTTGCAGTTGTTTCAGAAAACACAGTTGATAGAAATTAAAAATCAACAAATATTATTGCCTACTTGAAAGCAACTAAAGTTCAGACAGAACTCAGCAAATGGATTGCTGTTATTTAGGATCTGGGAAGAGATGCTCATAATGCAGTGCTGGGCTATGCAGGCTGTTATTCCTTAATAGCTGATGCATTTCACACCTGACCAGATCCAGATTTACATTCAAGAACAGATAATTCGATCTTCAACCGTCAGTCTGACTTTCCTTTCACATATACCATTAAAGAAATATTGTATTTCATCATGCCCATTGGAAAGCCTTCTGATTTGACTTAGAAATTTAGGTCATAGTAATGCCCTTAGTGTATGCCATTTGCCTGATAGTCAAAGTGAGCATTCTCAATTACTCTGAAAGAAAAACACTTAAAAAGAAGAACAAGAATTCCAATATTTAGCAAATAGTGCAAGTGGAATTTTAATCCATACTAAAGTCAGGTGTCGGTAGGGCCACTGAAATGTGAAATATGGCTACAACAAAATCACTATTTCAGTTTAGAAAAAGAAATATCTCTACATATGGTTCTATAATTAAGATAACATATAACATGAAGATATTAACTCGTATTAAGGTAACATATATATATATATATATAGCTTTGATGAGTCAGAAGAGAAAATCCATACTGGAGTGGATATGAACATGGTGTATTTCACCATGAAATGCTGACAATAATTAGCTTCCCCTCTGTTTAAAATATCTCATTATGAAGCAGGATAACTGCTTCATAAACTCAATACATGAGAAAATCTTTAATAAATTCCATAGTGAATGTAAATAATTTTACTTGAAAAAACTGTTTTGGATTAACAAAAAGAAAAGAAGCAGGTCTTGTCAGATAATGTTCTCAAAAGCTTATCTTAATTATTACTATTAATTCCTTCTGTCATTGTGATCTGGCAGCATATTTAACAGTATTACATTGTTTAATTTCTATGGCATTGGCCCATGTGTATTTTAAACATATCAGGTATATTTCCAAAATTTTGTGTTTCGTAATGATTTTTAAATTAATTTAAAATTAATTTGATGATGCTGCAATTTTTCCATAATTTGTCCTATTTGGAAATACCACCTCAACTTAATTAATGTTTGGATATTTGAGAATTTAGAATGGTGCTGTCTTTTCAGTGCTATCAGTAAAGCCACACTGGAACTGGTTTCTTCCATATTTTTATGTGGAAGTTTATCTACCTTGTAGTCAACTGCTGTAATTTTAATAAGTAATTAATTTTGAGTTTAAAATAATCCTTGCTGAAAGCCTTGGGTTGGTAAATGCCTTTTATATAAATAACAGCTGCTTCAATATAGGGTTTTTTATTTCTGGTGGAAAAGAACTAGTAATACACTGGAACTGTGATAATGCAAATTGAACAGATAGAATTGATGAAAATGACATAAAATTCTGTTTAATTATTTTTATTCTTTTTTTTTTTTTTCAACATGCAAAGAGCTTAATTGTCTGTTGTTGTGGTTTAAGCTTAGTCGTAAATTAGACAAAGCATGTAGCCTGCTTGTTTTCCCCCCACAACCTGTCCT
>WYDI02016122.1:0-19396 GCA_009867235.2 Psittacus erithacus | reverse complement strand
GAAAGTTAGAAACACAGTGCTGCACCAGCCACTAAGAAGGAGAAAAAATGACTGCTACTGCTGAACCCAGGACAGTCCTAGAGACCTGAACTGACAGTAGAGAACTGGGGAAATCTGCATTCTACTACAAAGTTTTATCGTTGTATTGTCATGTTTTACTTGCAGGCTTTCCACATGTGCTGCTGATTTACATTATCACAATATAAAACTCTATTATATAGTTCACCTTAGGACTGGCATGCTGGCGGTAGCTTGGCAGGTTTGTGTCGACACATCAGGCAGAGAAGTCCATATTTTAACATAGCACAAGAAAATTTGCTCTACAGTAAATGGAAGGCCACCATACAGAGATACAAACATAGCTGTACATGGTTAGGCTAAAAGTGATTGGAGCAAGTTACACATGCTTGTCTTCAATGAAGCCACATAACTACTTCCATGATTATACTTCCTGATGCAAAGAATTAACTAGGTCATTTTTAACTAGATGTCAACAATCACCAGTAATTCCTACAGCTGCCAAGAACAGGACCATGGTTCATAGACCAGACAGAAGGCTGGTACCAATTTTTCTAGTACAGGTCTCACACATCCTATTACAATGTTCAGAAAATGAATCTTGCACATTACTGGTAATTCTTGAGTGGAACTTAAATTGATGTAAAGGCCAAAGCTTGCTCCCTGCGCAGGGCGTTGGCCAGAGCGTACCTAAAATTCATGAACCATCTACTTCACTCCAAAGTCGCAAAGAAAATACCTCAGATAATGTGGAACGTACTTTCTATAACTGTCAGGACCACGCAATTCAGAGGTACTCCTTTCTTATCTTGGCAAGATGTCCAAAGAAGGAAGAGGTGAAACATACACTAATTTGCGATATTTAGTCCAGCACTACATGAAAAATTGGTTGTAATAAATAATTACACAAAGCAGAGAGCCCAGGAGAATCAAGAAATTACTTGCTTTCTCACTTTGGGGAAGGTGTCATCTTGTTCTTTTTTTGTGTGGACAGCGCTTTTGCATGCTAGTGAAAATGTATGGACAGAAAAGAGTACCTACAGAATCCTAAAAGCTCAAATAGTGAATCTGTCATTGCTGACTGCCTTCTTTAAAAAAAAGAATCCCAGCAGCTACTCATTCAGAAGCATCCACTGAATTTTAAGTTTCCTAAATTTTCTATTTTTGTGTGCGGAGGAAATAGAGCAGAAGTAAAATTGTGAGTGGTAAAAGAATCCCTTAAGTATCTGTACTTCTGTAAAACTGGTGAAAACAATTTCACTGCCCATCTTGGTTAATTTTCCTTCATAAAAGTTCACCAGATGATCAATGCTCATTTTTGAGCTGTAGCCCAGTTAAGACTAAAATGAAAAGAAACAATTTCTCCTTCAGATACTACAGCAGAACTCAAAAAAACCCCCTACTACTTTCTGCCAACCTCGTGATTAAGCTTAAGTAGTTGCATTAGTTTGGTGACTTGGTATTTGATACCATTGATTTATTGATTCAATTTCAATTTTTACCTTGATTTAATTCTTGCACCAGTCCATTGTTAGTTAATCTCAGACAGTAACAGCAGGTTTAATCAGTGATGTGTATGTTTAATTCTGGATTACATTGTCCTTTGAATAAAATTCATTAAAATAATCTGGTTTGATACATTTTTTTCATCTGCAACATGGGCCAATTCTTCTAAAACAGAGGCATTCAGAGAAGGTATTTGAAAACCAGTTGGTTTTCTTTCTAAATTCATACCCTTGCCTCTCACAGTTGCATCATGTCAGTCAGCAATAAAGTTGTGGTTTGACCCCTGAATTGTTGTTTACTAGCACTCCCAGTAAGAGTTGTCTTAGGAATGTTGTCACTATCACCTGCAGAAACAGAGCCAACAACTAGAGACTGATTTAAAAGAAAGTAAACTGGAACTATAGTATAACCTGAGTGTCTTTTGCCTCAAAATAAAACACTAAGTGCTTCCTCTTAGCCAGGCTAACATTGCTTTATCACCCCCCTCCTCTGTAAACAAAAATAATTATTTTATTGAAAATTAAGTATGAACAATATCAAGAATCATGAAAAAAGAAACTAGACTTGTGTTGGTTTATTAAATTTGAAAGAGGGGATGATGCAGATAGCAAATCAACAGTAGGTTTAAATACCTATGAAGCAGACTGTCCTAGGCAGATCTGTCACAACAGTACAGCCCCTTAGACCTGCTTGGGGATAGCATGGGAACAATGCAGAGGCAGCAGATGTGCAGGACACTGAAGGCTGAAGCCAGTGCTTTGTTTGTCAAGGGAGGCAATACTGTGCTGTACAATCAGTGTTTTTAGCCTCTTCAGTTTCTACCTACAATGCGCCTTCAGTACACATGTGCATGAACTGTCACAGTCATTCAAGACCATGCTTCCAAGTATAGCAGTGGTGCCTTCTTCTATGTGCTTTCTAGAAGAAATGGCAGTCTTTCAAACCATAGCCACTACTGTACACAAAGGACTAATCAACCTTGGAATGCTTCCCAGCCCACCAGTAACAATGTGAATGGATGGTCTTCATATCTCCTTGGTTTTTGTTCAAATACTGAGTCAACCAACCTGTTGCATAATCAACATCAGATCTGACAGAATTTCATGAACACGGTGTCCTCCAGCAGAAAACTATGCAGACTCATCCCAGACTGAGAGCACAGTGTAGTCCCTCTGCACTGTTTGTGTGGGTCTTGCTGTTTCATTTACCAGGAAGGCATTCAGCCACTGTCATGTAGTATTTGTGAGCTATCTTCCCCTGCATCACCTTTCAGTCAGTAAGTCAGGGCATATCAGATAATAAGCGTATTTCGTGGTGCTTTTGGCAACTTCCCTTCTAGCCAGAAAAAAACTGGTTTAGATATAACACTGAAGAACACATGCTAATGAACATCAGAAATTATCTATTAGTGGTCTGTGTAGTAAAAGAAGAATTAATGCTTATTAGGATTTCTACCCTACAGAAGGTCTAGAGGACTTACAGGACTTAGTACATACAGGGATTTGTAAGAATCTGGTGCCGTCTCCAGCAATGCCAGATGGTCTCCAGAAAAATTGCCATTATCTACAACAGGCTAAAATTTGGATTAATGCTAGAAATGTGTGCCTAGGAGATGATAGTTGTGTTAAAGCAGTTAACCATTAGTATAGATGCAAACTGCAATTATAGGTAAATAATATATGTGAATCCTTGTTATTGCTCAAAGACACAATAAGCAGTTAAGAAACCTATCCACCATACAAGGGTCCTGTAGGCAACTATATCTGCAGCTTTACCAAATCCAGCAAAACTTCTCCACCCTACACTGTATTCAGCAGTATGGATTCAGCAAGTAGGATTTAAGACAAAATGAAATGGAATCAAGTAATGAGCAGCTATAAAAAAAAAAGGAAAACTGTGTACATATTAAAGACAGAAACAACTAGGTTTCAAAACGTTATTTTCTCATATTTCAATTATCTGTGTACTCTGAGTTTTTAGTTAGATAATTTAGGGAGATAAAATACCTGATGAATAAATTGGATAAATAAAGTCATGAGTAAAAATTCACCTCTTACCTCACAGCAAAGAGGGACAAACAAAATGCAATTTTCCTGTTCTAAACATTGAATGAGTTGAGTTATTTAAAGATTACAGTCAGCTTGTGCTAGGCACAAACTAGTATGACAGATATCTTTTACATGTTAACAACAGAGAAATCCGAGTTTAGATGGTAACTGCAGAGCTGGCGTGAATTCAAGTTATGGGATGTTGAGCCCTTAACAGAAAAGTTTAGACTGGGTCTTCACTTGATATGATTTTTTAAGATTCAATATCCATTTTTTTTTTGGCAAATTTTCCTTCAATGATATTTTTCCTTGGTATTTGAGGAACAGGAGTAGGAAAAAAAAGATATGGAAAAGGAGTAAAGGAAATGGGTACTTAGAATGTGTGGGATGCTGGAGTAATAGAGGGACACTGTCATACAGAAATGTAAATATTTAAGGTATTTGTGCAGAGCAGAGATACAGCCATGAAAAGTATGTGAGCAGTATCAGGTATATAGCCTTGTGTCCTCTAGCTTCAGCTGTTACAGCCATAACATACTATACTGCGGAATGCAACCATCAAGTCTGAAATAAAGGAGGCTACTGGTGTGCACTACAGAAACCTCTCTCCTAACAAACATTGGCTGACAACAGCATACTTGGCTACCTGTGCTAGCGCACATGATCAAGATCAGATATCAAATCTTGAGGTCAGCCCAACTCAGAGAATTTTTTCTTGCTCTTATCCTGATAGAAAAGTGGGAGGTGTCCCTGCCCATGGCAGGAGGGTTGGAACTAGATGATCTTAAGGTCCTTTCCAACTCTAACTGTTCTATGATTCTATAAAAAAAAAGATCTAATGTTCACAGGAGTGCATCTCCTGCTTGCGCCTCTCCAATGACAGATCCTACCAGTGTGATGATCATGCAAGGATAAGCTAGAAACCTTCAGGGCAAGATACAAGATACGTTTTTTTTATACTTCATATCACATGCATATTCTTTCACATCTCAGAGATCCTCTTGAAACAGAAAGGAAAACTATGGGAGTATCAGCTAGGACAAACAAGGGAAATAAACAGCCCTAGGGAAAGCAAGCAGATCCTTGTGGAGATGACCTATTTAGGCTGCGTCATTAGTGAAGGCACACTCATTTTACAGAAGCTAGTGTTGAAAATGGATTGAAGGCACATGATATCCAACCTGGATTATAGTGCAGACACGTGTTTTTATTATGATGAAACCAGTATTTTACCTGATATTATTACATGGGGAAGAACACAATATTGGTATAGCTATTTCTGGGAAATTCAGGATATTCTATACAGAAGAATAAGACATCTAAA
Source organism: Psittacus erithacus (assembly GCA_009867235.2). Taxonomy (NCBI): domain Eukaryota; kingdom Metazoa; phylum Chordata; class Aves; order Psittaciformes; family Psittacidae; genus Psittacus; species Psittacus erithacus. The sequence continues at coordinate 14,500 of WYDI02016122.1, read as the reverse complement.
AAAATAAAAGCTATCAGTTTGGGAAATCATATTCACTGTACAAATACAGTTTGGTCTTAAAATTTTATCATTTCATAACTATCAACATACTGCAGCAGATAACATTTACAGTCAGTCTTTCTTAGAGCTGTGTTTCACAAGGAAATTTTTTAATACTCTCTTTTCTAGACCAAGTTTCCAATTGACAGAGATGACTACATATAGAATACTTATGGTCACTCTACCAGTTCGAAGACCTGTCAGTGAGAATATTGAAACTAGCAGTTTTCCCTTCTGTTAGTAAAAAAATTCAGAGCTACAACTAGAAAGTACCACAGGAACAAGTTTAATACATAGACATGCATGGTACATGCAAACACGTATACACTGGAATGGGTGATAAATTTTTTTCATGGGAGAGTATGCAATTGTCGTGCTTTAAGCTCAGTCTTATATTAGAAAATCACGTAGCCTGCTCACTCTCCGCCCACCCAGAGGGATGGGGAAGAGAATGGAAAGAATGTAACTCCCACGGGTTGAGATAGAACAGTCCAGTAACTGGGGTATAACACAAACCACTGCTGCTACCACCAATAATAATAATGATAAGGGAAATAACAAGGAAAGAGAATACAGTCGCTCACCACTCGCTGACTGAGCAGTGAACTAGCCCTTCCGGGTAACTTCCAATTTACATCCCGGGCATGACGTGCTGTGGTACGGAATACCTCTTTGGCTAGTTTGGGTCAGGTGTCCTCTCTCTGCTTTCTCCTGGCTTCTCCTCCTGCCTGGCAGAGCATGAGACTCAGAAAGTCCTTGGTCAGACTAAACATTACTTAGCAACAACTAAAAACATCGGTGTTATCAGGACTGTTTCCAGGCCAAAAGTCAAAAACACAGCACTGCACCAGATACCAAGAAGGATTAAAATGACTGCTACTGCTGAACCCAGGACAGCAATGTATAATCAGTGTCATAAAAAAATCTTTCACATTTCCACATCATGTCCAGCTGTTTTGAAGCTGCTACACTAACCTGTGCCTATTGAACCATTTCAGCACTAAGAAACAGGTTGGAGGTGGCAAAAAGGATCCATGTGATACTTGAATTTCAATTCTCTTTGTGTAGAGGCAACTTTGGTCGATATTATACAGTAGGAGGAGAATGATTTTTTTTCTTTTATTTATCCATCCTGATGAATACGCTTAAGAAAGGGATGCAGATTTTAGCTAAATTAAGTATTTTTAAATTAGTATCCTAATTTGATTACAGATCTGGAAATAAAAAAGAAAAAAAAAGACATCTTAACATTGATGTTTGCCAGTCTTACTCTTCACATTGTATGTCTGAAGAGTTTCTGTAACTTACTATTTTGGCGTAGCTAGACCATGTTGAAAGAGACTCCTGAGATCTCATTCAGACCTTGCTTTCACAGCTTTAGGATCTTTGCTCCTCTTCACCAGATATAAAGTAAGGAATAACTTCAGTATTGCATACAGCTTTAGAAATTCCTGTAAGGATTTAAAATTCTTTTAATTCAGAAATAAAAAATACTATGTGCATGTTTATGTACAGTTTCCCCATATTGCTGCCAATTTCAGAGGCAGAAATGCATGTAATGCTTGCTGTGATTGCACGGGCTCCCCGCCAGGACTAGAAAGAGATAAAAAGACCACCCACTGAGAAGAGGCACCCCATGTGTGAAGCCTAGTTTGTTTAAGAAGCAGTTAAAAAAGCTGACTGGAAAGGGAAAAAAAAAATCAGAAACTGACTCCTACCATAAGGAATGTGGCACCTTGCTTTCCTTTCCTGGAAAAAAGTAGGAAGTAGGAGCCTTGTATGCCTTGAGAGGGGAATGACTTGAATGTATGGATTTGGGAAATGCTTAAAATGGACTCCCCCAAAGGAGAAGATGCGTAAATTTGTGTTCCCATGCCTCCATTACATTAAGCACCACTGGCTTTTAATATTTTTTAATATCTTTTAATATATTTAATATATGCATTATATTTTTTAAGCACTTCGTACTCCTTTTGGACCTACAAATGGATGTTTCTACTAGTAGTCCTTACTAGTACCTTATATACAAAAAGGACCATCAATCTGATTGATTATTGAAAATACACACTGTTGATGTCAAAGTGAAACACTACTCCACATCTACTATTTCTTTCTTGCAACAAAATAATTTGAAATCTTTATAGGCTCATTTGCCTAACTTGAGGTATTTTTAAAGGAGAATGAGCTACTGAACAATGACATTTTCCAGCATTTCAGATTATGAAAAATGTTTTGTATCTCCCTTCATTAGAATTTTTTTCTACTCATCAAATGATTCAACCCTAAGTTATCACAATACATGGACATCTTCATATAGTGTGAACTTCTATACTGTATTGAGTTCTTTCCAAGTACTTTCATGCATTAGACTATACATAAACTTTGAAAGGAACGTCTGAGCATCGTTTCTTCAATAGGTTGCTCTAAGACTTTGGCTGAATACAAAGAGTAAACCTTTTCAAGATACTTCTTACTGCTCATCAGACAATCACTTGGAAAAGCTTAATTTCAGTAAATCAAGTTTACCCTTAGGAGATGATGATTCAGAGTAGTCAATCAAAATCATTCAATTAATAGATGCCATTCAGTACTTTAGAGGCTGACACACTTGGGAGATATGCACTTTATCTAGTCATATTTTTACATTAGAGATTTCCTAAAGGAATTAAAAATTCTGCAGTGAGCATTCTGAGAAATGGAAGCAATCTATAGGAATGCTATTTAAGTCTTTCAGTGTCTTCTCATTTATTACTGAGTAGGAGCTATCTGGCTTTTTAAGCATGATTTGTCTTTAAAAGCATGCATTTGCTGATGAAATGGAGACAAATACCTGTTAACCTCAAGCACTAAAAATATCTAAATAAATAATATTACCCATCAATTATTTTTTATAGTGTTTCGATTTTCAAAACCTTGCGCAGTTAACAGTTCATTGTCGTAATATGAACTCATTTGCTGCATACTGCAACTTTATTGGGTCCTAATCCTCATTCCTGCTCATTCCTGTTTATAGAAAATGTACTGCAAAAATATTACTTATTCAAACAACACAGAATGCCTGTTTTCTGTATTAGTGCTTTTTTCAATAGTAGTATCATGAACAGAATGCTCAGTGTCTTGAAGAATTCATCCAAAATGTTTCCAACCTTTCAAATAAAATTAATATCTTTCCTAACTCTGTAAATTAATTCTGATTTGTTTCTGCTTCTTAGCCTGCTCTCCACCTTTCTGGAACTGCACTGGTTTACATTCATTTGTCATGACTCATGTTCTCATATTTAGGCAGAGAAATAAAATCTCTATGCTTACATCAAAAACATTCTTTAAACTGAAGAAGTGAAAATTATAAAAGAATAAAAGCAAAAATAATTTAGAAATTATAGTATATGTTTTTCTGTAGCATGCTCCAGTTCTTTGACCAAATGACAGGCTGCTCTCACCATTAAATTAAGTAAATCCCATCCAGTAAGACTGCATTCTTATGAAATCATGATGCCCTCAAAAATCACTGAGATTTTTTCAGGGATTCCTCCCTTAAACTTCATATATATAGAAGGCCTGTCTAGCAACTTGCATTCTCTGGTCAACTCAGAAACTTCTGCTTCAGTAGGAAAATAAACCCTTCATATTGCACCACACACTTGAAGGTTTCCAATCAGTAAATTATTTTCTTCAGAAAGGATGCAAATGCTTTATACCTATAGACTTTCTTTGATCAGGGGGCAAAACTGTTGGTCAAATAGTCCAAAACAGTTTATTCTCTCCTTATTAGTCCAATTAAACCTGTCATCTTGATTCCCTCTCTCTTACTAGAAAGAGGCAGACATTTCTGGGATGTAATGTCTATCTATCTTTGACATTTTTCTTAGGATGGGCTTGATTGACCTCTCTTTTTCACGTTTCTTTCCAGTAAATGTATTGACATGTACTTCATTATGTTCAATAAGATAGCTAACATTTAGAAGGCTATATTCAGTGAAATAATGTCCACCTTTCTGTGTGTCTATTCTGCTAGTGCCCTGAAAGATTCATATTATTCTTTCCCTTGTGGTACACAAGGGAGAAGGTAAACCCAGCAGCGCCTTGCCAGGATTTCCAACCCAACCTTGTCCTACACTTTCTAAGGTGTGATGCAACAGATGTTGTGTAGAAGGTAGGATTGCTCACCTCCCTAAAATCACCAGTACCAACATTTGAACTCAAGGACTTAAAGGAATTTCTAAAGTTATCAAGCTTAGGTCGGTCTTCTGCTGGGTGCTAGTCTGACAGGTATGGCTGAGAAGCATATTGTATAGTTGCAGTACGGAAGCCAAGTGGCAGTTATGGTGCATTCTGGGAAGGTCTCTGATTGGATGTTCAGTGGATCCAACTGAAATGATACTGCTACTCAACCTAATGAACTGAGATGCTCCTTCAATGAAGTTCCTGCCTTCCTCCCTCACTTGACTTCTTTCCATAATTAAAGGAATATCTTGCAAAAGAGTGTGAGTATTTGAGCCATTGGAATTAAATTAATGTTCACATAATCTTTTGGTATCATTTCACGCTAGAGAACGCTCTAACCTACTGCTGTATGCACGCAGATTTGGAGAGTCAAGAGGTGGAGGACAAAATGTAATTATTCAGTCACTGCAATCTTACGATTAAAATGGTGTTCACACAAGAAAATGGAGTACACCTTACTATGTCAAACCTGTCCATCACAGTGATCTGCTATAGTACTGAAAAATTAATAGGGAACTTTTTAGTCAGAAAAATAAGTCCACATGGGTTTATGCAGACTGTGCTGCATATATAAAGAAAGGCATTGCATTTATTAGGAAAAAAAAATCCACAAAACATCTTTGCAGTGGAGTAATCAAATTGTTTGATGTGGAAATTTTACCCTTCTGAACAATAAGATAGTAAATCAGAATGGGGCTAAAGTGTTTGATTTCATAAACTGAACTCCTCCACAATAATTACTTTCCCTTCAGTCTCACATTTCACTGAAAATTTGGTGCATTAAAAATTATAGTTCACTGTTTTATTTTCTCTATTTATACAAGGTTTATCATGGTAATACAGTCTGTCATTCTTTATGCAGTCACATAGCAAAATATGAAAGAGTTGGCTTGGAAAACCCTTATTCCCAGCTTCCCTTATATGGCACATCATTGGCAAATGCCTCTCATGGATACCACAAAAATGTAATTATAATGTCATGGGGTTTTATCATTCAGATGCAGTCAGTATTAGTCTGTTTGAGTCTACTGCACGGGACTTTGAGTCTAGACAAAACATGAAAGCAAAGCAAGAGCTGACAATACCGTTTGCTGTCTCAGATATCCTCATCAGTCATATGTTAGTGCGCCTGTATCATCTACCCTGATCCTCTATTTTATCATGAACAAAAATGCATTTTCAAACTGGCTTGCCTTTGATACAGTGCCAGTGTTGAGAATTTATGGGACTTTCAAATAACAAATTTCTATCTCTTCCTTACAGATATATTGGTAATGTAAAAGAATATCCACACAGCCTGTGTAAACAGTAGTACAAAAAAAAAAATCAGAAGTATATACAAGGGAGTAAAGAACAATATGATATTGTCTTGAATTCTGGGAATTTCCATTATTGTAGTTATAGTGTCAAAGCTGTGCACAATATGGACACTAGAGTGCTAATGATGAGACTAAATTAATGGTCTGTGACATTGTAACCATAAGCCTGTTACAGCAGCAGGATGTATTAAGAAGAATCCACAGTATGAAGAAATCATGCTCCATTTACTACGGACACAAAGGCAGAAATGATGAAGATGCAGATGCATTTTGTAGTAAACTATGTTCAGAGAACGAGATCACAGTCTATAAGACCTTTCAGCAGGGGGAAGAGAGGACATTACTCTTAAAACTCCAAAGGCAGAATTATCCTTGTGCCCTTGTCTCACATCTAGAAATCTTTTTTTCTCAAACGGAAGTACTACAATGCTGTAAAGCATAAAATGTTCATATTCACATCATTCTACCAGAGGAAACAGAGTAGAATATCTACTGTCAATAATGTGTAGCTTTACCAAAGTCATAGATTAAACTGACATAAAAACCTGGAATGAGATTCTGTTTCTTGCAAGACCCTAGCCTGATTTCAAATGAAAGAAAACTCTTTAGAATTGACTTGCATGTCACATTTCATTCGAGACATTTTAGCTAGGTTAAAACACTTTAAACCTGATGGCATGCCTTATATATGTTGTACTTATATATATTTTATCTTAAAATACCTTAGACCAAAAATTTTATGACAGTTTAAGGAAAAAAGACTACTTCCATTCCATTTACTAAGGCTATCTGTAGCAGCTTAGCTTTGCAGATCTTTTTAATATATCTTATGTAAGATTTGATATGCAAATGTAATAAAAGGCAACTCTAAATTATGTGATATACTTCAGTAATCAAGTACAGACAAATGAAGTAGGCATTCATGGTTCAGTTTTCTCAGAAGCTGAATAGCTGCTAATTACAGTAGACAGTATTTTATCCCATTTAAAATACCTAGTAATACTTTATGTTTGTTACTAGGAAACCATTAACACATTGTAGAGAACATAAAATAGCATAGTAATGCATAATTTTGTTAGCCCTCCCTTTTTCCTATTAACCCTTAAAAATAAGTATTTTCCTGTGCTTTTACAGTGAAGAATGGAAATATTTTCCAGAACTCCTGAAAGATATTATATTTAAGGTTAAAAATCATTTACATGTTCACATGGTCAGTAACACAGTCCAAATTTACACCAGCTAATTTGTTAATACATCTCCTAATCTAGAACAAGCCTTTTAGGCATAGAAGATTTCTCTGGCACTTCTAAAAGGGTTGCCATTTGTTATCCACTGGTATCGTTTGTGTGATGATACCACATCTGCTGTAAAGCAATTTAAATACGCATAACATCCTAGTTGTTTGGGTTTTGCTTTGCTTTGTTTTGGTTTTCTTTGTTTTGTGTTTTTTGTGTTTTGTTTTTTTGTTGTTGTTGCCATTTTGTGTTTTTTGGTTTGGTTTTCTTTTTTTTCTCCTTTGTTTTAAGTATGAAATATTAATAATTGCTGTGTTAAATGAAGTAGGAATTGGCTGCAGCCACAAATCCATAATACAGTGGGTTTGGCAGGAATGCCAGCTTAAGAAATTCTTGCTCCCTATCTAACTCATGCTTCTGAGACTTAAAAATGGATTGAGTAATCTTAACCCCATATGATATAGCAGACACAATGAAAAGAGCACCATGTTCCTGAATGGGGATGGGAACAGTTAGGCATGCAGCCAACAATGTTAAACCAACATTGCTGCTTAAGTCCTTCAACTGAAAACATGAGGTTTCACTGAACTCAGAACAGGTTTCAAGCTTTTCAGCCATTACTAAAGGTAAGGTGCCATTTCTGTGCTTTCAGAAATGAATTGGAATAAATCATATAATAGCAAAGAAATAATTTTCAAATTACAATTAGGATTGGTAAACAGTGGTAGAAAGCCATACTAATACCATTTGATAAAGAATATCCATATAAGGAAAAACATGTTCAAAAAAGCTGGGGAATGAGGACTATATATTGGAAAGCAACAACTCAGAAAAGAGCCACAGTGGAAAAGCAGCTTAGAATGATACCCTAATATCACTCCTCAGTGTAAGTGCAGAGGAGTATTTGAGAAGAGTTGAGAGATTATCTTTTCCCTCATTACATGACATTACTGGACTAGAAATTGCATGTAGTTCTTGCACTTACACCCCTAAAAGCTGTAGAAAAATTACTGTAGGAAAAAAAAATACAACTCAAATTATTCAGAGCTAGGAAAACACTTCATAGCTGTGGACTGATGGTAATCAAAAAAAAAGCATAAATTATTTTTGTACATGTAAACAGATCTTCTGGGAGAAAAATAAATACGAAAGGGTTGTTTGGACAAAGTCTTAGATATCCAGTTCCATAAGTTGCTGAAAACATCAGATGCTAATGACATTACCTCTTGCAAATAGTTTTAGTCTCACACAACAATAATTCTTTGTATTGAAAATAAATGTAGTCTAAAAATGGAAGAAAGTTCTGCTACACAAATACAACAAACAAGAGTCTTAGTTTATTGGATTTTGAAATTGGATGCTATAGTTGTTTCTCTTCTCTAAATAAAAAAGAAAAAAAAGTGTAGCTTTATGAATATACTTGGAGATAAGGGAGCATGAAACATCTATATATTCATGAAAATATAATGTGGAAAAAATGACTTAGGATCCCAAAAAAGAATGATCATATAAAAGTCAAAATTCCATAAAATACTATCTTCTTTACTCCAACTGTAAGAGCAGCTTCTTGAATTGTTAAAAAAAATTAAAAGCTAGTAGAGAAAAGTTTTCCAGTATTTCATTAATCAAAGCCTCTAGAGATTCAGACTGATTGATTTTAACAGCAAAATATATCATAAATATATCAGAAAAATATATTACTATGATAAACAATAAGGTGTCCTTCTAACTCCAAAAAAATGAAAACATCTAAGACTTGCTTATATCCAGCCAAGGGTTATTTTTTCAGATTTACTGACAAGAGAAGTGTCAATGAAGATCTGCTTTGGTAAATAACAGTAATGTGTGTACAAACATGCAGTGTTCAGTTGCTCAGTGTGCTCAGTGTTGTTCATTTGAATTTGAATTAAGAAGAAATATTTCCTGCTTATATTTTATTTAATAATGCTTGTTTTAATAAAACAAATAAGAATACAGGTGCAGTAGTACAGAACACTAGCATCATCTTCTCTATCCTGCACTTTCTTTGCAAAACTTATTAAAGCAACATGTCATTTTTATGACAGTCAGGAGAAAGGATCAGCGCAATAAACCTGCGACACAGTGAGCTGGCAGGAGACTGATTGGGTTTTTTTTTTGCACAACTCACACAATCTGGATAATGACCACCATAGATTGACTTTTTTTTTTTTAGATTGACTTTGACAGTTCAGACCATGAGAGGACAGGATGCTAATCTTATCATGTTTGTACAGTGACTCATCTTCCACAGAAGTAATAGAGGCAGAGAAGAAGCAACATCTTTGTAGTCTTTCCAGAGCACACATTACCAGAATCTGTGGAGTGAAATATGGGAGGAAGTGGGGGAAGGAAGGAAAATTAGAAAATATGAGTTAAAAGAGAGGATATACAGAATTGCTGAGCTTTGCAATTCCAACTCTGCTCTTCCTCAAAAATGAAGATTACTAATTCCCTGCTCCTGTGACCAGGGCAAATGGTAGAGATTTAAGCACATCAAATCTCCACATTTCAGAAAAATGAATGCTACTACAGCCTTCACACTTTCAAATTTTCTTTGAATAAAAGAAGAGGAATGTAGAAGGATGGGCCTGGATCATGCAGGAGACTGAAAGAATAATTGGGGAAGGAAGCATGAGGAAAGCTGAGTTAGTTGCAGCAGACAGTGGTATAGGACAGAAGAATAGTGACTGGTTTATAGAAGGACTTAGTGTATCAGTCAGGCTTGAGCAATAACAGAGCAGCAAGAATTGCAATAAGATATCTGCAGCTGCTATAGGGTGTTGGCATGAGTATATGTGGGTACATGATATTGGGTAGTATTTGTCTTTAAGAGTTGGGTTGCCTATATAGCAGAGTACTGATACTAGAGACACTAGTGCTCTTTCTTCTTTATCACTGCTCTTCGTTTGTGTGGCACTTCCCCATGGCTGCTGACTGTAAGATCGATGAAAGACAAGGCAGAAAAAACACATGAAAAGACGATGCTAAAGGAAAGGAAGAGCTATTGAGTAATGTCAGCAGCCCTGATGAATGTCTAGCATTACAGCCGGGCTGTTAGAGACGTGAAATGCATGTGTTTTGGCAGATTAGAAAATAAATCTAAGCCCAGAAAATGCTCCTGACTGTTGTAGTCTTTCTCCTTTTGCCTCGAAGGCTTTCAAGATCAGCTGTTGATGCAAGAAACTGCTATGGGTTCAACAAAAAAGAGCTATATGTCACCCAAAGGAAGATTCCAAGTGAAACAGCTTCAGTCCTGAATGGGGGAAAAGAGAAGTAATAAAAGCTGGTGTGATGAACACTCTAAGTGTCCACATAGGAAAGCACAAGAAAAGACTAAAAGGGAAAAAAACTGCTCGTTGGAGATTTTGGACAGAAAAGCGGGCTTGCTATTGATAGTACCAGGATTGAACTTTGCATGAACTTGAAAGCATATACCCATTTCCTATTTAGAAGGCACTTGGGAGACATGGGAAAACCATGGACCAATGAGAGAACATTACATTACTGAGAGGGTCCAGTGTAATGACGGTGAAAGGAAGCAGAGCAAATACATGATCTAGTTGTAGCTGTAGAAGAATGGGTCTTTGAAAGGAGCACATAGTGCAGTGAAGAATGACTTTACTTAAAGAGCAGGAATGGTTTGGAGGAGCCCCGCATAACTGCATGCTGTAATCAGAGGGAGAAGTTAGGAGAATATTTCAGAGATATGGACAGATATGCAAAGCAGCATTTGTCGGAAAAAGGAATTGATGAAACAGTGATAACATCTGTGGAAGCTATTAGATAACAGCAGGAGATATTGAGGAAGAACAAAGGAAAATGCTGAAAGTATGTGATCAGAAAGAAGACTAGAGCAGGAAATAACCTTGTGATCAGCAGGAAAGCTACTTAGCACAATGCAACAGGAGACAAGTGGGAAGGCCTGGAATAAATTTGCTGGAAAGACCTCAAAAGTACAAGGAAGTAAATAATCAAGGGACACATTTTCATCTAAAAAGTTACATAAAAGTCTCATGGGAAAAATATTTAGGGGGTTGTGTTTATCAGAATGCATATGAATTTTAAGGAATAGGAATTGTATGATGATGTGCATTTTGTACAGTATCTGCTACTCTTGAATCTTCATCTGGACTGAAGCCTATGAAGTTACTATAATATACATACTAATGTTGCACTTTAAGCCCAGCTGGTAATTCAGAACCACACAGCCATTCACTCAGTTGCCACCTTCTTCCCTCCCCCCCCACTCCTTGTGAGACGGCAAGGAGAATTGAAAGAATGCAAATCCCACGGCTTGAGATAAGAGCAGTCCAGTAACTAAGGTAAAACACAAAACCACTACTGCTACCACCAGTAATAATAATGATAAGGGAAATAACAAAGGGAGAGAATATAAAACTAAAAGGGGGGTAAAAAAAAAAATAAAATAATAAAAAACCCACCAGTGATGCACAATACGATTGCTCACCACCCACTGACCCATACCCAGCCTGACCTGAGCAGCAATCTGGGCCTTCTGGGTAACTCCCTCCATTTTATACACTGGGCATGATGTGCTGTGGTATGGCGTGCCCCTTTGGCTAGTTTGGGTCAGGTGTCCTGTCCTGTCTCTGCTTCCTCCCAGCTTCACATGCCCCTCCTCCTTGGCAGAGCATGAGACTGAAAAGTCCTTGATCGGGATAAGCGCTACTTAGCAACAACTAAAACACCAGTGTGTTATCAGCGCTGTTCTCAGACTGAAGTCGAAAACACAGCACTGTACCAGCTACTAAGAAGGAGAAAAATATTGCAGCTGAACCCAGGACAACTGCATTATACCAATATGACAGTAATTTTATAACTTCTGTACAACAAATAGCATGGAAATTATATGGCTTTGAGCATATTCTTTGTGTTTGTGCATGTAAGATCATTTCAGACACACATATGAAGACTTAATTCATTTAGATTTACAAAATATACTTAAGGTGCTTTGGGCACCCTGCCACCGGGTCTACATGTGAGCCAAAGCAAATCAGCTGACAGGTATCTTTCCAGTCATTGTAACAGAGGCACAAAAGTCCTTTGCCTCCCACATAACCGTGACACAACATTTAGTAAATCTATCATAATCACCTGAATATTCAGTCTTTTATGACCAGTATTCTAGAATCACTTTGTTTTTCAAATGCCTCTCAAAAAACGAAGAGGTCATGCAGAACAAAGTACTAGCAGTATCCAGGATTAAAGCAAACTTATTTTGCTGAAAGTTTGGCTTAAGTTGTTCAATTTTCCTGCTTCAGTCTTTTAACTTGTTTCCTGATTTCTGGTTGTATGAAATCAAGCGGAATCCAGCCTTATAATTTCTGATATGCTAAACAAAAAACTAGTAACAAAAACATTATTAGCAAAAAAAAAAAAAAAAGGAATAAGAATGACTTTTATATGCAGAGAAAAAAAAATGAGAGCAAAAGAGTCTAATTAATAAATGAAGAGAAAGAAAATTAGTGATGATGATATAATTGCTGAGGTGCTGACTGCTCTGTTTTTAATGAGGGAAAAAGGGCAGGAAGTAAGTATAATTAGGAAGTAATGAAGCTTCTTTAAATACAGCTGTCTCTAAAATAGAGGTAAGAACATGCTGGAATGTATAATGGCTATATTCACCAGTATTTTTGTTTGTATAGAAACTGTTGACTAAGGAGAGAGTTTCTTCTGCTTAGACTGCTGTGACTACCTATCCAAGGAGCGCAGGAGTTATCTAAGGATTTCTAGAGGAGCTACATATAGCAGTTAGTTAACCTAAAATATTCTAAAGTGATTTGTCTAACTAATTTCTGATATTGTTCATAAAGAAATGAGAGCACAACAGAGATGTTATTCTGGAGTTAAAGAGTAATATAAGTTTGGGGTTTTTTTGGTAAGTAGTGTTTTTTAGCTCAACACTTTTAAAAGAGCAAACAGGTTGTTATCTAAAGTTTGGAAACTGGCTGCTGGCTGTCTGAAAATGATTCTGTAGTTTCAGTTAATTTCCAAGTGGAATGTAGTCAATTTCTGATGTAGTCTATAATATTTATTATTTCCACTTTAATTTCCAACAGGCAGGGCAACACTGAAGCTGGTATTCTAGAGAGTTTACCTTTAAGAGTGATCCTCAAAATTCATACTTAGGGCACCTAGCACATAAATGTAAAGACATTCTTCACGTTTCCTGAAATTGTATGTCCATGCTGACTGGAAGGTAGCCAATATACAAGAACGGCATGAGGGAAGATCCAGGGAGGTACAGACCTGTTAGTCTAACCTCAGTTCCTGAAAAAATTATGGAGAGGGTCATAATGGGTGCTGTTGAAAGATGTGTAGAACAATGCTATCATCAGGCATATTCTATATGGGTTCACAAAGGGAAAGTCCTGTTTAACTAATCTGACGTCATTCTACAATAAGGCCATCTGCCTAATGGATAAAGGGATGTGGTGGACACAGTTTTGCTGGATTTTAGTAAGGTTTGTGGCACTGTCCCTCATAGCATTCTTCTTAGATAGCAAGTTGTCCAACTGTTGGATGAGTGGGCTCACGGTGCAATGAGTGATGAGCTGACTGAAGGGTAGGGCTCAAGAGTTGCAGTGAATGGGTCTGGCAATTGGTCACCAGCGGTATCCCTCAGTGCCTAATTTAGGGCCAGTTCTTTTCAATATTTTTATCACTGATCTGGATGCAGGAGTTAAATGCACCATAAGCAAGTTTGTAGGTTAAACTAAACTGGGACGTGCTGCACAGTCTCTTGAATGACAACAGGCCTTGCAGAGGCATCTAGATAGACTGAAGCAATGTTTAATGACATGACATTTAACAAGACCATGTCCTAGATTCTGCACCTAGGAGAGAGTAATGGCAGACACAAGTATAAATTGGGAGAGGAGCGGCTGAAGAGCAGCCCTGCAGAAAGGGATCTGGAGGTGCTAGTCGACAGCATGGTCAACAGAAGTCAGCAGTATGCCCTGGCAGTTAAAGGGCAAACATCATCCTGGGGTGCATCAAACAGTATAACCAGCCTGTCAAAAGAGTGATTATGCTGCTGTATTCAACACTGGTGCTGCAGAATATCTTGAGTAGTGTGTGCAGTACTGGGTCCCACAATTTAAGATGAATGTTAAGGTCCTTGCATGCGTCCAAAGGAGGGCAACAAAGCTGGTGAATGGGCTGGAAGGAATGTCCTGTGAGGAGCGGCTAAAGACTCTGGGTTTGTCTCATTTGAAAAGAAGTTTAGGGGGTGACTTCATTGCTCTCTAGCATCTTCCTGAGGAGGAGAAGTGGAGAGGGAGGTGCTGATCTTTTCTCCCTGGTATCCCGTGGCAGAACACATGGAATGGTTCAACACTGCACAAGGAGAGGTTTAGACTGGACATTAAGAAGCATTTCTTTACTAAGAGGGTGGTCAAACACTGAAGCAGGCTTCCTGCAGAGGTGGTTGGTGCCTCAACTTGTCAGTGTCTAAGAGGCATTTGGACAATGCCTTTAACAACATGTTTTAACTTTTAGTTAGCCCTGAATTGATCAGACAGTTGGACTAGATGATCATTATAGGTCCCTTCCAACTGAATTATTCTTCTCTTCTCTTCTCTTCTCTTCTCTTCTCTTCTCTTCTCTTCTCTTCTCTTCTCTTCTCTTCTCTTCTCTTCT
>WYDI02016121.1:0-13674 GCA_009867235.2 Psittacus erithacus | reverse complement strand
AAAGTTGTAACAAGAATACAGTACCAGCCAGAACTTATAGGTAGCCAAAAATTAATAAAAAAAAGGATGAAAGAGTTTCACCACCTCTTAAAAAAAAAAAAAAAAAAAAAAAAAAAAAAAAGTAGTAGAGACCAGATCAAGACTATTACATGTGAACCAGGTGAGATATTCCTCTTCCTGTTCCCAGCCCTGGTAGACAATTATTTACAGATATTAAAGTGTTGGTGCCTGAGCAATTTGGAAGTATCTTTAAAAGAGACCAAATTAATTGATTTTTTTTTTCTTAAAAAGAAGGTAATGGTTGGACTTCATGATCTTAAAGGTCTTTTCCAGCCTAGTTGATTCTATGATTCTGAAGTTATGTCTGATCACATCTGTCAGATGGGGTTTAAGTCCTGTAACAATAGCTCCCAACCTTTCTTATTTTGCGAGCTCCCTAGCAGTTCCAACAGTGTGTTAAATAGAGAGTGAAAGCAAGACTATGTGTAGACCGATTTTCTTCTCTTTCATAAAGGCACTAATTATAGCCTATGGAGCCTGTGTTTTCTGTCCCTCAGGCGTCTATTATCTGGACACAAACCTCCCTGGAGTACTAGACTTTCTAAACATCATCTCATTTACCTAACAGAAAGCTTTAACCTACATTTACAGCAGTGCTTGTCTAACAGAGAAAAGCACCCCAAGCTATTGTTGCTTTGGGTGGCATCACCTGAACAAGCTGAGCTGGAAACTCCTGATTTGAGCAGAAGCACAGTGTAGACTAACAGGAAAACATTCTAAATCACTGCCAAAGACATAATCCGGACAAGCCCATAAATTATTTTCACAATGTAAGATGCCTCTGCCACAGAGGATTCTGCCACAATTGACTTTCATATGAGTGTGGGTTCAATCAAAATAAAAAGTTTTGCCTTTAGCTCTATACTATTTTGATCTAAACAGCCACAGAACACCACAAAGTAAAGAAATGTGCAATGGTGATTTTACATCAATGCAAGCAAATGTCGATAATTTGATTGAGATCAATTATATGGAAGTATAACTTCCTTACTACCTAAAATGTATTTCTATTTTTTTCCCAAGTTGTATCAGATCTGACATTTTAAATTATAAAATCATAGTTGTTTTATAAATTTAAAAAACTCCATGAAACAATAGAATTCCAGATCAAGTCACAAAACTGTCAATGTATTGTCTTTCCATATTTACTTGACCTAAACCCTCCAATATTATTAACATAAACTAATCCACAGAGGGGCATATTTATCTACTAACTAGCTACATAGAAACGAGAAAGGGCTCATTAGTAAGAGCTAAGGACTGCAGTTTGCTCATCCTTCTACATACAAAAACACTGACCCAAGCTCAAATTTTAGAAAGAAGAATTCCAGATCTGGGCACAAGTTTATGGTCCTATTTGTAAAGCAGTTGCCATTTTGGTAACATCAGGCACTAAAACCATGTAAGGAGCCTAAATCCATTCATAATTACTTTCTAAACAGTAGGCTTGATTCCGTCTCATTTATGTGAAATATTTCTCCTTTTATATGTCCACATATGTATACTCGTCTGTCTATACATATAACGTAGCACCACCATCTATAAATGGTAATAGCCAACAATGCAAGAATAAGTTCCAACTGTTGATTAAAGCATATTTAATAATTTAGACTGAGCAATATTTTCATAAAAATGCTTTGAAGACTACTTAAGAAATGCATGTCCTGCTCAAGCAGGATGTGTGGGATGTGTCTTATTCCACAACTTATTTCCCATGATGTATTTATGAGTCTTCTATAACTGTTCTTTCAAGTTTGTGAATGTCCAGTATATCATCATGGGACAAAACAAGGATGTGCCATAACTCCTCCACAAGTTCAATAGTAACTCAACTTCCAGCTGTAAATGTAATTAATATACACAGTCTGTGATGTCTGTAGGTGATGTTTTGTGGCCAACATGCCTGGGAAAACCGTAAGAGGCATGACAAGTATGAAGAAATATGGAAAACTCACTCCAAAACCATATTATAAAGAACAATCCATTCTCCATAATATTGTTTTGACCCATCCGTTCTTTCACCATTAGGTGAAAATCATTATTTGCTTTATTAAACTGTTACAGATTTATGATTTGTTACTACCATCAGAAGTATTTCTCTTGTTTACCATTCAGCCATTAAAAAAAAAAAAAAAGGATAAATAATTCTTTAGAAAGATAGTGTTCTTTGTCTTAATGAGATATCATAACAAATGAAACGCATTCATTAAAAACTAAAGCAAAGCAACAGTACACACCAAAACCATTTTGTATCCTAAATGCCATTTGTTAACTTGTAACATAACTGTTATCAGTTTAAGAATTGAGCGACAATAGCGATTATAATGTAATTAATAACATTCAAATGTTACCACTCCTCACCTGAGGAAATGCTAATCAACTGTTTAGATTTTGCTATGAGAGCAGCCTGACTTCTCTCTCATCCATGTACTCTTCTAAATGTGTCATGATTTTCGTGAAGAGTATGTGAGACAATTAAGTCCATTCTTCTTGTGAAGTTTTGGCTACAAAAAGATTTAAATACATCTTTTATGCAGTCTAGTATTCTTACTGATATGTTATTAAGACTATCCTTTGGCAAAAAACTCTCCCACTCAAGACAACTCAAAATTAATAAACCTATTCCCTGATCACATAGGAAAACAGAATAGGACAAGGCTCAGCTTAGCCACTGAACTGCTCTGTGGTTTTCAAGTGCCCTGTACTTCTCAAGCACCCAACCATGGCACAATCAACTTACCAGAAGGAAGAATTAGGAAGAAGGAAAACACTCTCAGCAAAACTGGGAAGAGCAGGAGAAGGTTTATTTTAGTTCTATTTGTGTTTTCCTTCAGTAAGTCTTCATTTTCAGCCTTTGTCCAAAAACATATTGAACATTTTATGGCTTTTGCTGCATGATACAGGCTTGGTTTACTCAAGCACTAGTTCCTACAGGCATAAAAGACACTTCATGCTACCTCTTCTAACCCACATTTCTCAATGAAAATTGCTCGTATTACAGTTCTCCTAGCCTGGATGAGCTCTCAGTCTAATATTCTGCAACTTTCACAACCATACAAAAGCAAAGGGAAGTGGTGCCAGCCCTTCAGTCTCCAACACCCTACTCCAGCCGCCTTTAACTGCATCTTGACAACCTCCACCCCTGGTTTTCACCCACCTAGCTTAATTAGGTCACCAGCTTCCTGCATGGTCCAGCTGGCCACCCTGCCTGCAGAAAGGGCCGGTGTGGCAGCAGTCATGAGGTAGGGTAGGCTGATGGAGAAAGGAGGCAGGTGATCTCCCAAGCTGTGCTTGCGTGATGTTTGAGCATGCATGTCGACCTCCACCAGCAATATGACATCTGCCATGCCATAGGCACTCCCAGAGGCTAGGTCTCATTAGTCAAGGATTATCCATCCACTCCAGATCACAAAAAATGCAAGCTGCAGTATTGTAAGTGGCACATTTCTAAACAGGAATGGAGGTAAGCCAGGGACAGAAAAATTTCCTAATCAGGACTCCATGTTTCAGTTAGATCCTAATTTTCAAAGCATTGCTGTTATACAACCAGATAATAAAGCATTTATCAATAATAGGGATTCTGATTAAGCAAAATGCTGTGCCACGTAAAACAAGATTGCAGAGATTAAGGGCATTTGTCCCTAGCTGTCATACACAGATAATGCCTTTATACATGGAGATCTTTGGTCAGCATATCTAATATTTTAAAAACCCAAAGAAGTAAAAAAAGAGAGTTAAGAATGATAGGAAATGTTTTTTAAATCCAAAGACAGTGTCTAAATCCAGTAAAATGCACAAAATAATCATTAACCATTAAGACACATTTTTACTGCAAATTGTGCAAAAATACCCTATAACGTAGAGAGATTCAGAGAAATTATCCTCACATATTTTTCACATACATTGTCATACGTATATGTACAATGTACATTTGCGTACAATAATACAAATAGCATACATATAAATCATCTACTTAAAGGCAGAATGGCATCCAATTTCTCTTGCAGAAATAAGGTACTTTACTTGAAAGATAGGTTCAGACTGGAAAATCAAAGTCCTGGCCTTGAAAATGCCAAATGCCTCTTGGGATGTACTCACTTTGGTAGAAAGGAGGATACTGCTAGAATCTTCTGCAGATTTCTTGGTCTTTAATTACAGTCATAGATAAAATGATGAAGCTGAGTGTTAATACTGATTTGTTATTATGCTAATCTTCTATTAATTAAGATTTTAATCCTCAATGATGGGTAAAATATAATTTTCTCCACTTCCAATATTGTATTTCAACATTGCAGTTACGGACTTCTGTAATAAAACCCCACAAAAATCAAAGATGAGTCAACACAAAAATTTGTCTAAATTTTGCATGGTTATGCAAGATTGTAGAAAACAGCTAATGCTTGATATTAAATCAAACATTTCTTCCTAGAAAAGTTTAAAAACTTGCATGGTGTTCTAATGGCTGATTACATGCTGAGTGGTAACATAGTCTGGAGTGGCACTTTGCTTTAAATATATGTCCACCTGAGAAAACAAAATGTGGAGGAAGAAAGCAAATTCTTCATTTTATCCTATTGTTCTTAATGCTGACAGAAATTTTTCCTTCAGTGTAGATGGTTCAGGCCACAGATTTACAGTGGATATTGTTCTACTTTGTTTTAGGCAAAACATTTCTCTTTTCCACTTCCACAGGGAAATGTTAAATCCATATATCTTACTTTCATGATATTTAGCGTGATGGGTCCAAATGTGAATTATTTTCTTTCTGAAGCTTATTTTCTATCAAATTGTATTCATTTCCCATGTAAATGTCCAAAGGATAATTTAAAATATGTTGCCTAGGGACACCACATAAAACAAATCAAATGGTAAAAAATGAATGTTCTGCATAAAATTAATCATATTGAAATGATAACCAGCCCTTAGCCTGTTGCCTTTTAGGATAGCTTAGGACACCATGAACATGTCTTTTGTATCTATGACTGCTGTCGTTAAACTATCTGTTCTCTTATTTTCCGTATCTAATAAATACAAAGAGATTAATCAAATTTATATTTGATGATATTGGGTGGTAAAGAAGTTAAAAAAAGTCTCATGGGTTGGGTTTTTTTTAATTTCTTTTTTATTATATATGCACATCAGTACCATCTTGTAGAACAATAAAGATCTTGATTTCTACATCCTTCTTGGCTTGAATATGATAACTGTTGAAAAGTTAGCAGAAGTTTCAAAGGGAAACGAAAGAAAAGATAAAACCCAAACAAGAGACAAAATATCAAAAGTCTTGAAAAATATATTGATCATCTCTGCCAGTTAAACAGTGTTTTTTGTTGTAATTTTGCCTTACTGTGACTATTTCCCTTTCACCTCCATATGTAGATATGTAGAACAAACCCCTTTAGGTATAGAAGATATTTGATGCTGAATTTTATTTATTATTGAAAACATCAAAGATTTATACTCTTCATACAGTCATCAAGTTTATCTAAATTTACATCTTGAGTTGTGGTTGGTTTTCTTTTTTTTATTGGCTTGAGCATTTTCTTTTAATTTTTTTTTTGAAAAAGCTGTTACTTCCAGTTTCAGTGTGATATACTCCTCATATTTAAACATTTCCTTAGTCTTCTGTATAAATACATCAGGTAACTTTGCAAAATTTGGAAAGACTTTGTTTAAAATTTTAGAGCTTGGTGCATGTTATTGTTACTCAATGCAGAAATTGTCGTTTTTTTAGAAAATATTTTTTTTTAGGCTAAAAATAGATGTTGTGTGAAAGACAGAAAATATCAGAGTGAAGATTTTTCAAAAAATATTGTCACTAAATGACTCCTCTGACCTGACACCTACAGCATAATGACACAGTCTCATCCATGAATTTATATTTTCATATTCATCAAGGTGTCACCTTAATACTATTTCAGTGTATTAACTTAAGGGACATGTTCTTTGCTTGATGCTGTCGCATGTTATTACTGGTGCATAATAATGTGGATTCCTCAATGCTTTAACTCCATGGAGGGTAGAATGTGCCAATCCTGGTTATGACAAATGCCACCCTATTATATGAGAGTTCTATTTGGGGCTACAGAAACAATCAGGTAAGCACTGTAAGCACTGTAGCAATATTTTTAATAGCAAAAATTTTCAAATAGCTGCTCAAATATTTGTTTAAACTTTAAATTAAGCTGTTTGAAGTTAAAGCCTAAGTAGCTGCCCTTAGCAAAAGCTACTATTATCAGAGATAGCAATAAACTTCTTCCCCACATTGGCTTATTTTACAAGTATGCAAAAAAAAATCTTTGCTAATATTTTTGCCAGTTTGAATTCTTTAACAGTCTTTCAAATAAAAAAATCTGACCCTTTATCTTAATAGTTTTTGCCCTTATTGCAACTATTAATAGTGTATTACATCATATAACACGCAGAGACCAAATAAAATACCAGAAAACCACAGCAGCAGGTGACCAGAAGGGAAGATGTACACGCAGAGAGATATGCAGGGTTATAGTATAGCAGACTGAAATTCATCCATGATACGTCCCCACTGCAGGTCTGAAATGAGCAGTGCATGGTCTTAGTTTGTTGTTCACTGTGCAGTGGGAAGGAGGAGCAGAGGTGGCAAGTGAGATTACTGGTCACAAATCCTTGATGATGCAGGATGCTTTGCCTACTTTCCTCACCAGCAGACACTAGTGCAAAATAAGCACGTGTCATGTTTTATGTTTTGTGTAGTGGGCATTCTGTGCAGTGAAAGAGAAAAGCAAATTTGTTCCTTGCTGTGCTCCCAAATCACTGCAACTCAATGGTCAGATTTTGTCCAGGCAAAAAACCCAATGGATGTAATTTATTATGATATTTTCTAGCTGTTTGGAGCTAGCCATGTGAAGATTTGACATCATTCTCAGACCTAACACTCTCTTTTTTGAAGAATAACGAATGTGTAGGTGTACAAACAAAAGGTGTGTGAAGCACTGCCATTGATAATTCCATTTAGTAATTTGTTTACTGCAAATGGAGCCCTTGAATTGTAACAGATCTTATTTCCCTCTCTGGGACTGGTCAGACTCTTGAGACAAAAGGTCTTCTTTTGGTCACTGTCATTGGAAATGAACTGTTTGCCAGTTCAAAACTGAAAAATACATAAGATTGATAGAAAGATCCTAATTTTCCCTAAAATCCAAGGTGTCTCAAATATTCAGGTATTATGTTGCTGTTAAACTGTTAGATTTAGGTCAATGTGCTACTTCTTTTGAGATTATAAATCCATTCTGACCTGGATTTTGATAATACAGGGATTTTTCACAGTGGTTCCTGTAGCTGATATGATGGAATCAGGTGCTAAAATGAACATGCTTGGACACTTTGCTTTTTCAATATTAGATGGAGATTGGGGAAATTATCTGGAAATTGTTTACAACATGCTTTCAAACAGTATAAATCATTCCCAACACATACATAGCGATTTACCCTGACTGCTTCAAGGTATATGAATGGTACGGTGAAAAGCCTCTAGCAATTACGTCTTTGACCCTGATTACTATGTGCTTATACAAATAAGGAGAAATTCAATATAATACTAAGAAGAAAACCAATATTATATTACTCTAAATTAGACACTTAACTGATGAAGACATTAGTACTGTAATATATGTAGCTATTCCTCTGCTTCATATAGAAACCACAGCATGATAAAGTTTCTTCCTTAAATAGACCAACATACTTGGTCTCAGGTTTTGAGCAGCTCCACTGAGCGAGGACAAAATTTGCTCTAATGATATGGAAGCTATAATTCACAAAGCTTTATGAGCTAAGAATAAGAATAAGAAGGGAAGGGCAAAGTTATAGAGGCTATTTGCCAGATAAAGAAGACTGCATCAGTTTATGCATCTACGTTTACCAAACGTGAGATGAATATTACATCAAGGTCTGTTTCTTATAAACATTGAACTTTGTGACTGAGAATGAGGAAAAGCCTCAGGTATTTAATGCTGCCTTTGCCTCAGTCTTTAATAGTCACACCTGCCACCCTCAGGGTACTTAGTTCCCTGAGTTGGATGACAGAGATGGGGAGCTGATTGAAGTGCCCATAGTTCAGGAAGAATTGGTTAGTAACCTCCTGCTCCACTTAGAAGTATACAAGTCTATAGGGTTGGATGGGCTACATCCAAAAGTGCTGAAGGAGGTGGCACAGGAGCTTGCTAATCCACTCTCCATTATCTACCAGCAGTTCTGGTCTACTGGGCAGGTCCCAGAGCATTGGAGGGTGCCAGCATGATGCCTCTTTACAAAAGGGGCAGGAAGGAGGACCCCAGAAACTACAGGCTTGTCAACCTGACTCCAGTGACAGGGAAGGTCATGGAGCAGATGATCCTAAGTGAGATCACACAGCACGTTCTTGGAAATGGAGGAGTCAGGCCCTGTCAGCATGGGCTCATGAAGGGCAGGTCCTGCTTGACCAGCCTGATACCCTTCTACAATAAGGTGACCCATCTGGCTGATGAGGGAAAGGCTGTGAACATCGTCTATTTCGACTTAAGTAAACCATTTGACACTGTCACAGTGTTCTGGAGAAACTGGCTGCTCATGGCCTGGATAGGTGGATTCTTCACTGGATTGGAAACTGATTGGTTGACCAAGCCCAAAGAGTGGCAGTAAGTGGTGTCACATCTAGCTGGTGACCAGTCACAAGTGGTGTCCCTCAGGGCTCAGTGACAGGGGCAGTGTTGTTTATCATCTTCATTGATGATCTGGACAAGGGGATTGAGTGCACAGTCAGTAAATTTGTGGACGACACAGGCTGGGTGGGAGTGTTGATCTGCTGAAGGATAGGAAGAGTCTGCAGAGAGATCTGGACAGGCTGCATCAATGGGCTGTGGCCAATGGCATGTGGTTCAACAAGGCAAAGTGCAGGATCCTGCACTTGAACCACAACAAACCCATGCAGACAAGACCCTCAGTGATATGGTTTAGTGATGGTCTTGGCAGTCCTGTGTTAATAGGTGGACTTAATGATCTTAAAGATCATTCCAACCCAGGTGATTTTATGATCTTATGATTCTATAAACACACAACTTAGGATGAAGCAGAAGTGGTGCATGATACTGCACTAATGAAGATGAGAAAAGAAAACCTACTTTTCACATACATTCGCTTTTTTCATTTCAGTAAGAGTGGGAATAGTTTCACAAAGATTTCACTAAGAATTGAAGATTGATACAGTAGAGATATGATGCAGCATTAGAAGGCATTTTGTATGCATTTGTGGTTCTTTTTTGTTGGCTGCAAATCCTAATTTCTTATTAATTTGTTACCAAGATTCTCATATTCATGAATCCATGAAAGAAGCTGAAGTAAGAAAACACACCAAATGCAGTGAAATCCAGAATAAATTGGCAAAGGCTGGCATTACTGTAAATGTCTCAAAACAGTAATTGTTTTTCTCAGGTATAGGAATTTACAATAGTTGAAAGGCCCAGGATTTTCAGTAGGAAGGTAGCCAAGCGCTATACACTGCATTTGTGTATCTTTTGTATGAATTTATTTGGCAAAGTTATAGATGGGAACTGCTACTGCACTTGAACACTTCAGTATTTATGAAACTGCACATAATTAATCTGCATAATTTTGTCTTCTCTATCGTTGTTAAGATTATATCTCCAGCATCTGTCCCTTTCTTTCAGCTAAAGACTATCAGCTGTAGAGATGGCATCTTCCTAAAATTTTTTTCTTAGTTGAATTTTATTTATTGTAATGCAACACTAACCACTGCACTTCAAGGAGTTTTGCTGTATTTCCAGCTTGATACATTTCAGTATCTCTGTTATCAGGCTCCTGTTGCAAATATAGCCAAGCGTAACTGCAGGTATAGAAAATGACCTGATTTCCTGTACAGAAATCAATCTCTTTTCTAATGGTGTGAAATTGTGCTGCTTATTTTAGATGCTAAGATTTTCAGAATTGAGTGCACTGTCTGTCTGGGTGGATTAGCATTCTGCTGCAAAGCTGTGGGGCCAGAGCCACTTGTTTCAGAGGGTTATTGTCAAATGCGCACAAAAATGTTATATATGGAATGCAGCTCATCACAGGACACATCCTAAGATAAAAACTACATTTTTTAAAGGGTTAGAGGCTCAAAAAATATGTGCTGAATCTACCTTCACTGCATCTTTTATTTTCACTAGGTATTGCCTTTAAAATGCTCAGGATGTACTGCGGGATTTCCCAATGCAGATGTCCCAAACACGATAGTTCAAAGGAATAATATATATGCTAACTAACTGGGACTTTCCTTTGCAGAGAACAACATTTCCTGGGGACATAATTTTGCTCTAAGAGATATCCATATGCAATACATGACTTTGGGGTAGAAAGAACAACAGTGAAACAGAAATTGAGTGTTTTGCAGGAAAATACACTTTAAAAAAATTTCAGAGTACTGCATAGACAATTGTCTATCAGACGCAAGCCATGTGGTGAAAATGTGCATGAAGTACACTATAATCATATGTCAATTTATTGGGAGTAATGACCTGGAGGGACAAAGCGGCACCATCAGTGTATGGAGTGGTTCAGCAGCTCCAGGATTACAAAGACAATGTCTTTTTCCTTTGCCTCAGCTGTGGAGAAACTGTCCTGGGAGCTCCAGTAATTCAAAGAGGATGTGTCCCACCCTTACCTGTACAGACCAGCATCTCAGTTCTTAAAAGTAAGTGTTCTTTCACTTGAGAGGGAGGATACAGATGGTATACACTACAAGGTATCCTGTGATTTTACCTGTGGGACCATTAAAGAAACATGAGGAATTGGGATGAAGACCCTGCCTTGACTGTAGAGACACAAGTACGTGAATTACAAGGTAAAACAATCACAAATGGGAATCCTTCCAGGAGAGCTGCTCCTCCAGTCTCCAGTGGGAAGTTTCCCAGGTGGAGTGGAAGGGCAGATTTTTACTCCTAATCTGAATCGAACTATGGAAAATAATTTGAATCTATTTTACAAGAAGCAACTAAGTGAAGCATCCTATGACCAGGAATAGAGAGGAATTGCCTCCAGCGAGGTGGAGGAAAGGAACAACTTGGTTTACTGGATGTTGTGGTTTAAGCTCAGCCAGTAACTCAGAACCATGCAGGCGCTCTCTCACACACACAACCCCCTCCCCTGCTCCGGGAGGGATGGGGAGGAGAATCAAAAGAATGTAGCTCCCACGGGTTGAGATAAGAACAGTCCAGTAACTAAGGTATAACACAAACTACTGCTGCTACCACCATAATAATAATGATAAGGGAAATAACAAGGGAAGAGAATACAGCCGCTCACCACCTGCTGAACAATACCCAGCCCGACCCAAGCAGTGATCTAGCCCTTCCATGCTGTGGTATGGAATACCTCTTTGGCTAGTTTGGGTCAGGTGTCCTGTCTCTGCTTCCTCCTTGCTTCCCCTCCTCCTTGGCAAAGCATGAGACTCAGAAAGTCCTTGGTCAGAGTAAACATTACTGAGCAGCAACTAAAAACATCAGTGTTATCAGCCCTGTTCCCAGGCTGAAAGTCAAAAACACAGCACTGCACCAGCTACTAAGAAGGAGAAAAAAGACTGCTACTGCTGAACCCAGGACAAACATGTGCTGCAACTAAGCAAGTCAAGCAGTTAAAGCCTCTCTGGTATGGAGTATGATGGCTGAAGTACAGATATAGGGAAGCCTGGCAGATTTAATATGTCACAGTCTCACTGACCTGCCAAGGCAAGTGTCATGTGCTTACCATGGTAGTAGCAACCTCTGGATGGCTGGAAATTGTGCCCCACACTGTGTCCCATGTCACTGTCAAGAACATTATCCTGAGCCTTCAGAAACAAGTCTTGCAGCTGAAACAGCATCTCAGAGAGAATTGAGTCAGACAATGTGACTAATTTCCGGAATGACGTTACATGCACTTGGGCCAAAGAGCACGGCATTGAGTGGGTATATCACACCACTTATAATGTACCAGGCTCTGGGAAAATCAAGAGGTACAATGGGCTGTTAAAAACTACACTGAGAGCAATGAGTGGAGGGACTTTCAAACATTGGGATACACATTTAGCAAAGATGAACTGATTAACCAACAGTAGGGGATCTGTCAACAGGCTACCCTAGCTTAAACAAAACTCTTACGTACTGTAGAGGGGGATAAAGTTCCTGTGGTGCACATAAAGGATTTGCTGGGAAAGACAGTCTGGGTTATTCCTGCTTTAGGTAAAGGCAAACCCATTTATAGGACTGATTTTGCTCAAGGACCTGGGTGTACTTGGTGGGTAATGTGGGAAGACAGGTATACCTTTTGGCTGAAAACAGCCAATGAACCCAATTATATGCTGTTGACTGTTCTATAGTACCTCTATAGCAGCTACATGCCCATCTCCACCACTCTGGGCTTTGAAAAGGGGACACTCGCTGTCATCATATCAGCAGAGAATAAAGTCGTAAGAAAGCCAGCAGCAGCAGCAGAATTGTCCTCAGGTCACCAGTGACTGAACCTGACTTCCCTCATATCATCACCCCAGCAAAGAATGAACTTTGATGAAACCAGACGAGCTCAGCAGTGACCAGAGAACTTCAACGGTGTCGTCAGCAGGCAACAATCCAACACTACACATTGTCTTTCCTGCCCTGAAAGACTGTTATGACAGATGAAGCCCGACATAATGGTCTGAATGAACTCAGTTAACTTTATAGGGATGGTCCATTGGCTTAGGAATATGTCTCTGTGTATATATGTGTGTACATATGTATGTGTGTGTACATATGTATGTGTGTGTATATATATATATATATCAAGAGACAAAAAATTAAAAATTGTGTATTGAGAAAAGTGGGACCTGAGCATGACCTAAATGGCATGGAATAAGTGGTAGACATGCAGGCATGGTATTATATTCAAAATATCAATAACTTTCATAGATAACATTAGTTGTCAGATGCACTCACAAAGGTTCTTTACCCCATGACTGATAAAATTATGCAAAATCACGGTACATCAAAAGATGCAATTACCTTAAATTAAGTACATTACCATAATACAGAGAAAAACCCAACCAGACAATGTTCTACATCAAAGCCATTTCAGAAACAACCATGACATTTTAAGGTAGGAATTTGTAAACTAGCAACTTGGAAGCCACAGAAGAAAATGCCCATCCCAAATAAAAATACCTGAAATATCATCTTTTTGTCATCACAAAAACCTACTAAATTATAATAGGCATTTTCTTCTCTATATGTGCTTGATGTACTGGTTTATGTTTTCCTGTGCTTTTTATATTTACCGTCTTTCCTTTTTCTTTTCCAGAGGAGTTATTCACTGATACACTTCTAGTCCGTTACCTCATTTTTAACAGAAAGAAGAGGGCAAGTGTGTCTGTCCCTGCAGGGCAACATACAGTATATTAGAAGAGGGGAAAAGTGGGCCAATGATGTGGCTTCTTGCCTTCTCTTGATTGAAAAGGTGACACTTGTGCAAGGCTGTACGAAAATAACCAAGATTGGGGAAAATAAGGACATAGGGCTTTGCAAAGTTCAGCTCAAAGGCTGGAATATTACAGCAGCTTTGACAATTGCTGCTCTCGAGGTGAGACACAGT
>WYDI02016120.1:0-26984 GCA_009867235.2 Psittacus erithacus | reverse complement strand
CAGTGGTTTGTGTTATACCTTAGTTACTGGACTGCTCTTATCTCAACCCATGGGAGTTACATTCTTTCAATTCTCCTCCCCATCCCCCCGGGAGGGGAGGCAGGGAGGAAGGGTGGGGAGTGAGAGAGCAAGCTGCATGGTTGACTGGGCTTAAACCATGACGAAGAGCCTAATGGATGTTAAACGTCTTGCTCTATTGTGGCAGGTTGAGATTAAACCTACAGGCTCTCAGGTTCAGCAGCTGAGCACTGAATTGAACCATTTCTCCTTCTTGAAAGTCCTGGGGACTTTGTGCTCTGGGGCATCAGGAGGTGAAATGTGTGTGCAGGGCACAAGCTGGGTACCCATGATTGTGACATGGTGGGAGCAAGATAGGGCCAGTGGAGCTGGTCAGGAGGTGAGAGTTGGGAAAGTCCAGCTTAACCTAGAGAGGGACAGAACATCTCTCCTGTACCTGCTTTTCCACTGCATTAAATCACACTGCAGATCGATAGCAGACAAATTACACTTGTGGCCAGTGGCTAGTTGATGAGATTATTCTTTATTACCACTTCAGATGAAATGCTGCCACAGAGGGAGAAGGATGAGACTAATTTAATTTCTCTTCTGGACAGTCAATACCCAGGTATGTAAACCCTGCTGCCAGATGTGTATCTCCAAGTGGACCAGTGTGAAAATCAGGGCTTGTTGCTTAAGCTTCTCCTATCAGAACACTTCTCTCCCCTTGCAAACTCTTAACTGCAAGTACAGCTCAAAGGCTTCAAGATTGTGTTGAAGAACCTAATACAGTGGCAAAAGAGAAGGTTTGCTGGAAGAGATGCGTTGGTTACTAGTGCTGTATGGTGCTGCAAGGCTTAGAAGAAAAAGGCAAGTGCTGGGGGGGGACCGCAAGGTGTTTCTCGGCAGGGGCTAGGCAAAACTTGCCTCCTAATTCCTGTAGAAACCTTAATGCCCTTTCATGGAATCATGGAATAGCTAGGGTTGGAAAGGACCTTACGATCATCCAGTTCCAACCCCCCTGCCATGGGCAGGGACACCTCACACTAAACCATGCCACCCAAGGCTCTGTTCAACCTGGCCTTGGACACTGCCAGGGAAGGAGCATTTACCACGTCTTTGGGCAACCCGTTCCAGTGCCTCACCACCCTTACAGTAAAGAATTTCCTCCTTATATCCAATCTAAACTTCCCTGTTTAAGTTTGAAGCCAGTAACCCTTGTCCTGTCACTAGTCCCTAACGAAGAGTGCCTCCCCAGCATCCTCATAGGCCCCCTTTTTATGTCACAAACAAGGTTTTGAGACCTACTGAAGGGCATTTTCTTGCTTCTCAGCATTCTGGAAGCCTCCCCTTGCTGCTCCATTGACCTCTGGGAGTTGGAAAGGAAAGCATTTCTGTACCACCCTGAAGGCTCAGATTAAGCCGATTCACTTTGACTCGGGTATGCAAATACCAGTGTGCCCTGCATGGTCTCTCTCTGACACAGCTGGAAGTAAAAAGCACTTTCATAAATAAATCTGATCCGAGGTTTCCTCCTTCCTCTGTCTGCCAGCATCTCCCATGGACAGATGATGTTCAGTAGCTCTGTTCTCTGCTGTAAACTTCACTCCTCCTTTTTGTGTGTTTGTATTCGTGTGCGCTCCCTTTTTGCTGTAGGAAACTCCTTTCCTTGCTCCTGCATGTGTTACCCCTTACAGCTCGGCTTCCTTAGCACTGACCAGCTGTATCCTCCCTTGTGCTTTTTCTTCTTTTCCCTGTACTCGTGGATTACTTTGCGAAGCACCCAGGTCCCCACTGTGACCTGCCTGTGATTCTTGGTCCTTGCCTCCTCCAAACATGTCTGCTGTTGCCTCCTATGCCTAAAACCTTTCATTTATCGATGTGTTAGTGAGAACTGTCATGCACCAAGCCAGTGAAATAGAAGTCTATTATTGTATAGACTTAAACAATAGGTTTTCTGTTAGATGAGTGCAGACACTAATATTGGCACAGATTCTGATCTCATCCCTGACACCAATGCCTTTCAAGTACCCTGAGGTGGTACCAATGGCTTTTCCAGTCTTAGGGTGTGATTTAGGTTCTGACTTAACAAAACACCTTGTTTAAGTTGATCAGAAAAGTAAATCAATCCCTTCAGTGACTGCACTTCAGGCTGGAAGCAGGAGACCTTGAGAAAGTCAGGATCCAGAACTGTTGAGTTATTGCCCAGTGACATGGTTTGTCCTTCCCTGCTTGGGGATCCAGCCCAGTGGAGGGGCTGCAATACTCCTCCTGTGCCTGTGGGATCCCATGCATGGGGCAGAGTGGGATTTTACTAGCAGTATCTACAGGGTTGCAGACCAGGGGCCAAAGTTCAGCTGCCGATGGTTTTTCAAAGCAGACTACATGCAGACATGATGATCCGCAACAGGCAGAAGAGTTTTGTTGCCTTATTTGTGTGTTTCTGATGCCAGACACGCCAAGAAACAGAAGAAATGTTGGATAAAGACCAGAGGAGTTTGCAATTAACACATTAAACAGACCTACTGACTGTAGGATCAAAAGCAGAGTAGGAAACGAAACACCCATGCAATGTGACTGTGACTCTGTGTCTGTGATTTGATTTACACTAACATTGAAGGCCCATAGGAAGCTGGTGCTGCCTTGTAAACTCCCTCTCCTTTCATGTAAACTGCTTCCCACCGTCTGGCACAAACAGATAATTTCTCTCTCTTTTTATAACTGCATAGTGTTCAGGATCTGATTCCTGCCTTTGCTGTGTCCTCACTCACTGCTAAGCAAGCTTCTGTATGTGTGCCAGGCAGTATTTTGTTGACAAAAATCACTTTGTCACCAAAATTGTGTGTATGCGCCTGATGAAATGCCTCTAACTGCCAGAATGCTTTTAGCCACATGAATTTACTCAACTGAATGATATTGGGTGGATTAAACCAAGAATTTCATCAGACTCTTTCCTCTAAGTAAAGAATTTAATTGATCCTCTCTGAAGTTGGAAAGACCTATGCAGTCATGTGTATTTATTCAATAAATAAGTCTACCCTTGCCTTAAATTTGGTGCAACAGGGCACAAAGTTGCAGGAGGAACTTGTATTAGGGGTTGATAAGCTCCTAATGTGGTGGGGTCAGGACTGAAGTTTTTCTGTGAGATACAGCACTGTGTGACTTGGGTTTTAATCGCTGTCTCTGTGGTCATTGCTGCAAGCGGGAAGGATTGTTCTCCCCATGTGACTTTCCTGATAGAAAATGGGTGCCTGGAAATAAACATTAGGAGAAGGGTGTTAAAAGAATGCAAACCTCAGAATAACCAAATATTGCAAATATATTGTGTTTTCCACATTGTCTTTGAGATTTTTCCATGTAATTATCAGGTCTCCTGAATGCTTTCCTAATGCAGGCTTAGCCGTTGCTCTGTGGGTAGCAATGCTAACGCAGGTATGTGCTCTGCCAGTCTTTTCTGCAGCAACTTTAACTCTCTTTGCTTAGTGGTAGAGGAAATTGGGTTTGGGGGAAGGAAAGAAAGAAAGAAACACTTGTTCTTTGTACCCGGAGAGATCAGAGAGACTGAAACTGCTGCTTGCTTTTTGTGTATGGCAATGACTGCGGCTGTCATCTGCCGTCAGAAAGCCTCAATTTTGCCTCTCGGGTCCTTCTGCAGCTGGATGAGGGGTGAATAGGGATCCCCCAGCATTAATCTCTGCTGGGACATTGCATACAGTTATAATAATAATGATGACCCAAGCTGTTATTCCTTTGGCTGTGTTCAGATAAGGCTGTGAAAGCCTTTTAGACCAAGGAGTAAGAACTGATCCCCTGTTCAGCCATAGTCTGTCTCATGCCGGTGTAATGCAGCTTATTTGAAGCATTTCTCTCTTTTTTTCTCCAGGGAAATGAGTTCAGAGAAATCAAGGCACAAGGATTCTGTGCCTGTTATTCCTCGTGTGGCTGCATAGTCAGAGCAAACCCACCTGTAAGTTCACCTGGGAATTATGCCCCTTGATGAAATTCCCACCTTGTGACTTGCTGCTGCTGCCTGTGACAAGGTGTTATTTCTGTAATTGCTTATGTTTGATATTTTGAGCAGGATTTACTTGCAGCTCTTCCCAGGTTCACAGTGTGACTCTTCACAGGGACACCTCTTCTGTGTGTGGATTCCTGTGCACGTCCCTCTGTCTGGGACACACACCAGGACTTCACCTCATCTCTCTTCTTCATTTTGGCAGGGCAGGGGATGCATTTCTATGGCTAAGTGGGGCACAAGAAATGAATGGTGCGTTAGTTATCTGTTCCCTCTGAGCTGTAAGGCAGTATTTTTATAATTAAAACACAGAAAACACCATGAAGTTAAAAAAAAACCAAAACATTAATTTTAAATCTACTATTGAGCAAAGACAAATGCATATATAGTGTCAGAGCTGGTGCTGCTTTCTGTTAGGGTGTGCTTTTTTTCCCTTTGCCAACTGATTTATCTGTAAAATAAACAACCAGTGTTAAAATTAAAGCACATTAATATAGCTGATTTGTAAATAAAAAGGAGAGTTAGCCAGACAGAGCAGAAACATAAATAGAGACCAAATGTTATAATATAATGAGAGATGATGCTCCTGTTTAGAAAAAGGCTATCGTTCCCCTGTATGCTTATGGTAACAGAGTGGTAGGAATATGGGTTGGTGGTGCAGCAGAAATGTCATTGCCTAATACTGCAGATTTTGGGATAAAACTGTTATTTGAATACTCATAATTCTTAAAAGCATTTTGAAATTACCTGCTTGAAGGGTTTTCCTGGAAACTCTTGTCACTAAAGTTTATTTTGTTGAATTGTGCTGCAAATCTATTGCCTGGTAGGGGAAGAAGGGAGTCAAAGCTGCCATCACTTCCCCTGCAGAATACCCACGTGTGTGGAGGTGGTTTGAGGTTTTAATAACCCACAGTACAGAGATGGAGAGGTTATGGTCACAGTCATGTAATTTGGGGGATGTGGCTGAGTGTTGGTGCTCCCCTCTAAGGAGAGCATGTGGATACATATTAAGATAGAGATTATTCAGTACGATGCACTTGAGCTGCACGGGGAAGAATTAATTGACACCTAGATGTATTGGGGGTAGGGAGGGTGACAACATATGATAAATGAAGCGCGCAGCAGTGAGAGCAGATGTATGCTGGAAGGACAGCATGATAAATGTGCATCTTGATATTTACAGCGCCTAAGAAAACACTCCCAGTCTGATACCGGTTCAGTAACTACAGTCATGTTTGAGTACGGTGGTGACTTGATTGATTTAATTAGCTCTCATTAATGGCATTGAAGATAGTTCAACAACAAGCAACGGAGAGTCTTGCTGAAGTGTCGCGTGTTAATTGCTTGATGATTTGTGTTATGGGATGGCTCTTCTGCATAAGTACAAATTAGATGGTGAGTTGTTTGGAAACACTGATGTCAATCCTTGCTGTGAGAGGTGAGACTGATGTCCGGGCTGGCTGTATCATTCACCTTCCCTCTGCCGCCACAGGCTCTCTGTGTCCCAAGAAGGCTTCTAACCTCTGACAAGGCTCTGGCCAGAGCCCACAACACTCCTTCCCCTGTAGCCCCCTCTTCACTCATTTGAATAGAGTGGATTTTGCAAATCAGTATCCTCATTAAAACTTATAAATTATTCTTTTGATATATATTGACTCTGAGGAATGAGTGAGCTGGCCCAGGGAAAACAAAATAGCCCCTAAGGCTGTATCTACTCAAATATATTTGTTTTGTTATTTACCTTTCTCGTAATAGCATTTTCAAATTCAATTTGGTGCTCTCCAAACCAACTGCAAAATGCCAAAGTTTAGTCAAACAAGTGAATTTCTTCCCTATATTTTGTTATTTCATGCAAGAAACAGCTAAACTTGACATTGCCTGACATAAGTGGCAGTTCCCTGCCTCTACGCTGGACTTCACTGGTGTTTATAGCTTTCCATGTCTGACCTGGCATTTTCCATGCCCAAAAGTCTGCCTCAGGCAGAACTCTTTGGAGATATCCTTGCTGTCTCAGAGAGCAAGATGACAATGAGAAAGGGTGGTCTGTTTTTATAGTAAAGTGATTGTAAGGTATTTATTTTCCTCTTGCAAGGGGTGAGGAGGGGGAAGCAGGCTGACAGTGAACACCGAACATGGAAACATGGGATGGCCCATAGGAATGGCTCCGTGGTCTGCATGTGGGGAGCAGCACGAGTTGTATGGCATTGTCTAATCCTCCTGTGCCCGAGGAGGGGAAAGATGGGGAAGAGAATGAAGGTGGTGGTGAGTCCTGTCTGGGATGTAATTGCCAAGGGGTGATACAGTTCAAAACTATTGGTTTTCAGGGAGTTAAACCCATCCAGGCCAATCATAAATCTGGTGTTGGGTGTCTTTTGTAGGCTTTGCTTTAGTAACCTGACAACTGTTTGAAGGGGGATTATTTGTGGATGATGTTCATATGCTGCTAACAGAAACCACAACAGGACACCCACCCCAGTGGGGTGATTCCCATGCAAGGTGCAGTTCATCGCCAGATGATAGCAACTTGGAGCAAGTGCTTGCAGAAATGGTCTGTTTGTCCTTTAGAGAGTAGCAGGGCTTCATTGGGGTCTTCAGGATGGTTTAAAAGAATGGGAATTAACAAATCTATGCTGTGTTTGCATTTCTATGTGAAAACCCAAGATACTGGGTCTGTGCACATGTAGAGGAGGTGTGTCATGACACCTCCATTCTTCTTTTCAAGAGCTGTAATGCTTTATGGCACTGCAGGCAGATCTCATTTTACAAGTGAAAGGCTGCTTTTGTCTCCACTTTTGCTAGCCACAGACTGAAAGACCTCTGTCTGAGGGTCAGCCCCTTGATCTGCCTCGATGCAAGCCAGAGGAAAGCAGAAGGATGTGCCTGCCTCCACCAGCACTCTGACTGCAGAGGCGCTGTGAGATGCTTCTTTCTCAAAGGCCAGAAAGAGTCCTAAAATGCTTTTCATGGATAAGGATTAAATCGCAGCTGGGAGCTCACCAGCAAGGTCAGAAATACCCAGGCTGGTTGGACCCATCTTTCAGGACTGGATGAAACCCAGAGATGCTCTATGCTGGATTTCTGTGTTAGGTGCTGTCTTTCCTTTTGGAAGCAGTTTCCAATACTATCTTCCACAACTGAATGGTCCAGCCTTGGGGTGACTGGAATCATTTGTGGGCTGGGGTCAGTGCCCCTTGCCTGCACTGGATGCACTACGTGTTCTCTCTGCCTGCAGCAGCCTCTGCAGGTCAGTAGGAAATACCATGCAGCTACTCACCTCCAACTGCAAGGCAGCATCATTCAAATGTACCTGGGGATGTGTTTTTATGGAGAATTAATGTAGAAAAAGCTAAAAAAGCTTTTTGTTACTAAGGCACCCCTTATCAGCTGTCCTGACTGATGAGGGGTGCCTTAGAAGCAAAAGCAGTGTTTAGCCACTGGTTTGGCTGTCTCCTGAAAAGCTACTCCTTGTGAACCGCTGATGGAGAACCCTAGGTTAAATGCAAGCTGTGCTTCCCGAAGTAATCACTCTTCCTCACCTTTTTACACCTTTTCTGCACCCAGTGCCTCATTTGTCCCACCATCTCTGAGCACATCTTATATACTGGTGTGTGCTGTCCATGCTCCTGACAAGCTAGGGCTTTCTGGACTGGAGGCTGTGTCATGTTCAAGTCTTGTGCCTTTGACCTGCAACATTCTACATATACCATAAGAAGTATTTTTGTACTGTGAGAAAATAGCTTGTGACAAATTGTTATTGGGGCCAAGACAGGAAATCTGGGCCACAGTGACAGAACTGTGCACTGGTGGGGGGCATCTTGAAGTCATTCCTCTTCAACCCCAAAGGGATGATGCCTCCGCCTTTGCGCAAGGTTTGGGAGGAGCAATGGCTGTTGCCTCTGTGGGGCTGAGAGAATGCAGTTATTTCATGGGCAAGAAGAAACACAAAATGATGCTTGTATTGATGGCTGAGGGAAATCAGGTTCTGTATTTATGGATGCAGTGTGGAGTAGTTACATCTTCTGCAAATTATACCTTCCGATTATGCAGGTTGCTGAACTTTATTTAACCTGTAGCTTTGGGAATGTGATGGCATTAAGAGAGGGCTGAGAAAAGAGTTTCTCTTGTTGAAGAAATTCATAGATGTTGACCTTCTGTTTTGCCCTGAAGGCAAACAGAGATGAAAATGAAGAGGTTTTACAAAGGCAAAAGCCACTGTTTTCAATTTATTGTAACTTTTTCACTCCATCAGGTTGTTTTGATATTAATATTAAAGTGACGCCAATAAAATAAGCTCCACAATTATTTCCCAGATATTATTTCTGTCGAGAGCACTTTTTCAGAGGAGAAGCCCATGTGATGGAAACTTTCCACTTGATCTAGAGACCACCAGGTTATCTGTTTTGGGAGGGACAGTAGGAGCCCAAGCATGGGGCACTGATCCTTATGACTGCCCTTCCAGCAAGGCTTGACTGTGTTCGTACATAGCCATGAGCTCAGATCGGCTCATTTTGGGATAGTGAGGAAAGGGACCAGCAGGAACCAGGAATCTCTTCCTTTTTACTATTTCAAAGACTAAACGCTTGGGTATTGTTAGCGGCTTTTTGTATGTTTTTATCCGTGTGACCTTTCTTGTGCAAAACAACAGGATTTCTGCACAAAATCCATTCTGGAAAAGATCTCTATGAGTAACGCAGCCACAGCTGAGCTTCCTGAGGTGTAACCCTTTTGCAAACAATTATTTTCTAAAGTACAGTCCCTTGGTTTATAGATTTGATGGGGAGATAAAGTGCTGCAGATGGCTGCTTTACACCCTGTGCCCTTTCTACACCCAATGTGAGTGCTGTGCTTTTCCTGAAATTGTCTCCAGTCCTGTTCAAATTCTATGGAGAACTCGTTTGAATAATAACTTGTCTAAAGAAACAAATTTCATTACCTAAGAACAAAAGCCACCCTTGCTTTTGAAATATCCAGCCTGCCTGTATGACATACAGACACCCTCTTTGAGCAGGAAGGGTATGAATGCTGTAGCTCCGGACTTGAAGTTGTTTGAGAAGGACCTTGGCCTTTAATGCCGTTCAAATGTACTGGTATTGAAAGCCCTTTCTTGACATTCCCAGCTTAGCAAAATTGTTACTGCTGGGAGGGAGGTGTTGCTCATCGCTGTACCTGGGGAGTTATTAGCGCAATTAGCAAGTTACAGTGGTCTAAGAATAAACATCAAATAGAGGTTGTTTGAGAGCTGATATTGTATTTTTTTGGTTGAATAGCTGCAATAACTTCATTTCTGAAACAAGTGTGTTGTAACTTGATAGAAACTCAATGCACAAACCAGCATGGATGAATGGTGCTTTCTGACTGAATTATTAAAGTTCTTCAGGTGTTTAGAGATGAAACCCATGAAAGAAACCTGAGTAAAAATCCTTAATTTCCAGTGTTATGCAGAAAAACATCAGGGGACGGAAGGCATGAATATCTGCCATGGGCTGCTCTCCACTATGAATAGGAAGGTTGTATCTGCAGCATGCTCTGTCATTCAGAAGATGTCAAGACTTCCTGTCACTTTGGAGAAAGAAGGTAACTGTGACTTCTTTCAGGCTGTCACCCACTTAGTAAGGAGGCTCTGTGGCTTGTTTTTTCCTCTTCTTTTATGGGATAATGAAAATAGAAAGTCCGAGCTTTTCAGCTCTTGGTTTGATACGTATGAATCTGGTTACAGTGAGGAATTTGCTCTGTAAGTTTGTCTGGATCTTTTTCATAGCACTCTTATTTGAACCCATGTTTTGGGGTTTTGTTTTGGTTTTGTCTCAGGTTCTGAAGTTTAGACAAGAATGATGATGTACTTTCACCATTTCTTATGTGAATGGGTCCCTAACAGCTTTACACAATTAATAATAGCCAAGCATGGGGGCATATGCCTAGAGCAGCACAGAGGGAGACCAATTCAAGAGGGAAGAAAAGCTAAGAGCTGCAATTCTACGAAATAGGTTATCCTTTTACGTTGGACCCAATCATCATCTTTGGACAAAGCTTTTAACTTGGTACAGGCACAAATCTCAGCTAATTCTTGCTGCTGTGCTACCAATTTTATTGCAGTGGCAGTACTGATGGAATTGCTCAGCAGTAGGGTGCATGGCTTCCCATTGGCCTCTCTGCCCCAGCCATCAAATACACTTTCCCCTTCCTCCTACTGAGCCTTAAGCCACTTTACAAGGGTCTAAAAGAAATTCATGTGGTGCTGAGCTTTAACAGCACCAAGGCTGCTGTACTCACCTTGTCTTTCTTTTGTGCAAACAAAAGCTGTTTATGACTGTGGAGGAAAGGCAACAAATTTCAGTCTTGTCATTCCCTAAAGGTTTCAGCTGTTATCCTAGATTTTAGGAATAACTACAGCTTCCCAGCAAGAGCCTGCTGTCCCTAGCGTGTTGCATGATGCCCTCGTGTCCGCACAGCTTCAAGAGTCTGAAACTGCCTTGGCTTAGCAGTCTTGCCCCAGAGAATGGCTTTAAACGTGGCTCATTAATAGGTTTGAGGGATAAAATATTGCACCAACATTATTCCACAGCTCCTGAGAAACATAGAGTTAAGTGCTTTTTAGTAAGCCTTCTTGCAATGTCACCTGCACATACATCAGAGCTGCTTGGCCCTGGTCAAGTCTTGCCAGAGAAGTGCTTGATCAATAAGAAAAGTGGTTGATGTCAGGGATGTAGACAGGTAAAGGCATCATGCTGTCATCCAATTTTTGACTCAGGAAAGACGCTTGCTAGGAGAGCTACCTGAGAGCACTTACACACTCGTTGCCCACTGTCAAGAAGCCCGCTCTTGGATTAAGGAGGTGACAAAAAGCCAATTGAAAAACACCGCAGGGCCAGCCTGGAGCAGGGGAGTTGGATGGCATTTGCTCAGTGCGGTGGTGCTGTGCCTTCAGCAAGCAATGGGGAAAAAGGCATTTCCTCTTACCTTCACAGCAGGCTTTTTCTGAACATGGCAAAGCTTATAGTTTGTAGTTATTAATGTACTGTTAGCTTGTCATTACTGTGGTCATCTAAATGTCCATGCTTCTACTGTTGCTGTGCTTCTCCATTTAGAGAAGCCTGGAGAATGTGAAAATGAAACTTAGAGATTGACTACAGTAAAAAGAAATCTCAAGTGTGGGAGGTAGCTGGGCATTTATTTGAGGTGTGCGTAGAGATGGAGGGTTGCTTGTTCTCCCTAGGCAAAGGTATGCTCAGATCTGCTTCAAAAGAGGGAAATAAGAATGCTTATCCCTGGTCAGCGCTCAGAAATATATGGTCCTGCTAAAGGTAACGCGCCTTCATAAGGCAGATGGTTGTTTGCAGGTCATGTGGCAAAATCAGTAGGCAGAAGAGAGGACTTCATCCGATTTGGCAGTGAAAGCAAACAATTCAATGCCAGAGCATGTGGAGGAAGCCGGAACATTTTGTGCAGCTTGGCTGTTGGGATCATGGGAACACACAGCTCTTGGTTCTGCTTGTTTGTAGAGGCAGCAGCAAGAAATGGGTGAATTCTGCTTGCTTTGGTGACCAGCTTAATTGAAATCTATGATAAAGCATAAATTAACAGAGGGAAAGAGGTCCTTCTTGTTCCGTCTGAGGTGTTTGTTTCAATCTTGTTAACTGAGATGATTATGAAGAGTGGTCCTCTCATTTGAACATCTCTAACACCATGTGCAGGGTGAGACCACAGTATTCCTGATCCCGATAGACAGAAACTTTTGTCTATCAGATGAGGATATTGTGGGGACAGAAAAATCTTCCTGGAAAAGCAGATGGTTTCAATAATTGATATGTGTGCGCATTTATATTTTTACGATGACGGTGATATTTTTTTCACACAACATGCAAAATTGCCCCAATAAACAGCATGCAGTATCTGGTCACTTTCCTTATAATTAAGGAGCCTAATGCAGTTAATTGGACAGATAAGCAGGAGACCCTGGTTTAACAGTGTGCTTGTGAATCCCAGTGTTTGAGAAGTTCCCATGAAGCCACAAAGAGGATGTTCTCTTTACTACAGAGGGATATACTTAAGTGCTTTTCTGGAGACAGGCCATCAGGAGTCAGATGTGAGGACTTGCAGAAGCTATTAGAGCGGTAAAGTTGCTTTAGCTAATGGCCTTAAAGAATAGGATCTTAATTTCATGAATAAAGATAAGAATGGGGAGCGAGAGGCTTGTGGCCAAAGGAACAGAGCTCTGCATGTCTCTCAGCAGAGACACAGGCCCAGGGTGATGGCACAGTTTTATCTGTAATTCATCTTTTTTAGCTTGCTGCATGTCTTAATCTTACAGGATAAAACCCTCTTGCTCAGCTCATTGCTGAGGGGCTCTGCAGGAGAGGCGAGAATTAAGCCTGTCCCAGGTTATTTACTGGAGCAGCAGACCTATCTATTCTGTTATTCAAGCAGTTGCCTTGTTATGAGTCAGAGAGGCTGTGAGCGGTGTTTGAGGAACAGGCTCTAAAGAGGGCTGTCTAATCTTATTGGTCTCATTTAAAAAATTGCA
Organism: Psittacus erithacus; assembly: GCA_009867235.2. NCBI lineage: Eukaryota > Metazoa > Chordata > Aves > Psittaciformes > Psittacidae > Psittacus > Psittacus erithacus. The sequence continues at coordinate 14,451 of WYDI02016120.1, read as the reverse complement.
TTCCCTCATCTCCTCCAAAAAAAGACCTCTGATCTCAGCCTCCTCCCACTTGTAATTTGCAATATAGCCAGTTTTGTACAGCATATGGTGACAATACCGGAGTAATAATACTTCATCTAGACTTGCAAGGGGCCCTCAGCTCCCCAGAAAAGCAAGGGGACTGCAGCTGGAGTTTTCCCACCTTCACCAGCATGCAAAGGCATGGCTGTGCAGGCTCTCTGGGGCTCAGGAGATTTCGGCCCATCTGCTGAAATAAAGCGACTTCTGAGGATATTTTTTAAACCCTCCAGGCTGGAATTAATGGCATCATGGCTAGATATATGGAGGGGGGGGTGTAGAAAGGGAGATGTCTATAAAATAGAGACGGGCATATGTGTCACTAAATTAATGTACCTGGTCTGCTGTGGGATAGTCGCATCAGTGTCACTCCTGTCATCTGGCACCACTGAGGGCATTAAGTGAGAACAAGTCTGTCACACTTCATTTACCAGGCTTTGATGATGGATTTGGTGAAATCACTGCCTGGGATGACAGACTCTTCTCTTGTGTAAATGACATGGGAGCAGGTGATGAGTCCCAGTGCCATCGGTGTGGCAGTGAAAGGGGAGAAGCTGTTATCCCTGGGGGAGAAGCAGCGCTGGATAGAGATCCCACTCGTAATAAGCGAGGGGTATGGAAGGTCTGCAAGTTGCTACAGCAGCTTAGAATCATAGATTCTAGGCTGGAAAAGACCTTCAAGATCATAAACTCCAACTGTTACCCCAGGACTGCCAACTCCACCAAAACTGCCATGTAGGGTCCTGCCAAATCACAACGTGGGTCTGTTCCTTTAGTGGAGATTTTCCATGTATAGACTGGTATGAGAAGTCCCATGCTTACCATAATGATAGCTTTTCCTAATCTAAAGCTGAAATTCAGCTAGCTCATAGCCCTTGGAAACTCAGTGAGTGTTTCAGTGGGGTTGGGCTAAGCAAGTGATTTTTGATGCATTTGGATTCCCAGCTTTCCCAGAAATCGATGTCAAATGTACCCTTTGGCATCTGAAATACTTTAAAAATCTGGCCCTAAATGTATTTATCCTGCAGGAAGTGTCTGAGTTGCAATCACAATGTGAAATTTATGACAAAATCTGTCCTGTGGCAAGGCATTAGTGCTACTTACCATGAAATTAACAGCGGATGCGTCACCAGTTATACTGCAGAGAAAGCTGGGGAAATACATATTAAGGGATAATATTTTCCTGAATAAAATTGCTAAGTATCCCAATCTCCATAGAAAGTCTTTCTGGACTATGTTGCCAATAAAATTATATGGGCTGTAACCTCAAGTTGTTTCAAGAAGCGACTTTTGGCTATTTTCTGCCATTGGTAGGGCATGTCTGTGCCTGTCTGCACCCGTCATCTTGGTTTCTCACCTTTGATTGTCACCCACAGTACCATGAGTTTTGTTTGAGATCCAAGACAAGCTTTGCATCATGCTCCATGCTGGGATAGGCAGAGAGGGGCTGGTTTAGCAATGCCCTGGGTGCTGTCTTGCCAAACCTTCTGGTGGGAAGCAGCTTGCTGTTTCGGGTGCCCTTTAATACGTTTCTTGCACTCCCACCAAGGCTATGCTGGCCTGTGGAGCAGCTCCCTGTGAGAGCTGTTCACACCTCCAGCCTCTTTCCATCAAGCAGTAGGACTTGCTTCTTCACCTTATTTTTGGTGCAGCATCAGCAAAAGCAGCACTATTAAAACTAATTAGATAAATATATGTGTATTTTGTAATCAGGGAGTTAATTATGGCTTAGGGAGCAGATGGCAGTCCCTGGCATTTACTTTTATCTATTCATAGCTTTTTAAAGTGAAGGATATATATTGCAGCTAATTATGACTCTAAAATATGTAGGTAATTGTGAATTTAGCCCTTGTCTCATCAAGTGTTATTCATCTGAAGAAAGCAAGTTGTTGCTGACATGTGCAGGTACAGTCCCTGTGGTAAAACCTCTCTCCTCCGTTTGGATGACAGTGCTTCTGACTTGTTATTAATGTTCTTCCATAAGAGAGCTCAGGCTATCATTTACTGTTTTCCCTAAAAGATTAGAAAATGTTTAACTCAGTCTTAAGATCCAGATGGGTGGTACAGAAATAATTGCAGCCCTACCACTGCTGGAAAAATGTGGAGATAGGAACTCTTCAAAACATCGAAGAAACATTTGGTTTCTTTCCAATGTAATCTGTAAAACTATTTTACTAGCACCTGTGAAGTGTTCTATCATCTTTTCACACACACACCCAAGATGGAGCTTCTGTTGAGAAGAAAATATTTGCAGAAATATAGATTAGGAAACGTTTGAAAAGCAATACGGAGAATAGGGAGGCTGAGTTATGGCTTCCCACATCCATATGCTTTTTGGGGTCTTCTCAGCAGTACAGAGCCTGGAGGATTTGTGCTTTCTTCGATAACCAACTAGAAGATCATCAAATCTAGTTTAATTTAAGAGTGTAAAGGCTGCTGGTTTCACAAAGGCAGAACGAGTGAGATAGGAAATGTCAGAGGGGTATCAGCCTACATGCCTGACGAGCTGTGGTGGGATTTTTTTCCTTAGCAATTAACTTCTAAGGTATTTTGTTCCTGCTTGAATTATGCTTTTGGAAGTGAAGAAGGAAATCCAGCATCTCATCCTGAGGGATATCGTGGTTTCTGGCTTTGAACACGAAGAGTAAACCCATAGGTGTTTACCAGACCAAAACCTTAGCCACAGCATAATCCTCCTTTTAAAGAAGGAGGAAGCTAGACTGGAGGCTACTGTTGCCTTCAGCTGGTATGATAAGAACTAAAATTGTGTGATTGTATTTTTTTTTGAGCTTTTTCAAACTGAGTTCAAGGCTGTAAGTGTCTATGTGAGTAAGTCTACCTATAGATGTTGCATGCGAAATCCTTTAAGCCTTGTAGATCATGGTGCTGAACTGCTAAAAAGGTCCATTACAGTACAAAAGTAATACTGAGTTTTTGATTAAATTATTCAGTCTATATGTCCCCAGGTCAACAGTATTTCTGTCCCCCATTGATCACTATGTGTGTGAAAGGCTTTTTCTAAAAGCTTTAGAAATTTTATAGCAGCTTACATGAATTTGAGAAAGGTGATGACACTTTTCTGTGCTGAATAAGCAGAATATTTGGGAGCACCTAGTCCTTATATATATAGTTGATTAGGTTCATGTAAGTATATCCATATGCTGATGACAGGCTGCCATATAAGTAAGAATAATAATGCTGGTTTGTTCCATGCACAGTAAATACTGAGATATAAACAGTAGAACAATGTGATTTAGAAGAGTGAGATGTGTTGGGTTTATTTTGTTTTTCATTTTTTTCTTCAAAGAGCATTAGTATTAAAATTCTTAATTTCAAATTCTGGACTTGAAAATACTATTTTTCATTTAGATTCTCTGGATAGAAAAATAAAAATAGTCAAAAATGGTGCTTTCCCCATAACTTGAAATCTTTTAGTGAACACATTAGTTCTAACGGTAAGATTATATTAATGAAAATGATCACTCTTTTCACTAAAAGCAAAAATAGAAGGATCCTGGGGTATACAGGTGTTCTTCGTAGTTTAGGAGCATCTAATGGTGAATAAAATAAGAAACTGGTTCCTGAAGAAGTCCATTATGCATTGTGTCAATTTAATAATAAAAATATGCAAGCACAGGGAATCACCATTTTCATAACTGGGCAAAGACTGCAAAATTAAAAGCATGTTCCTTTGGCATTCCTGTTGCCAGAGGTTTAGAACAGCCCTCAGCTTCCAGACATCCCTGCATATGAACATCCTCTTAACTGATGCTTCCTAGCGCTTTCAGAGCTCTACCGGGAGGGTGCTGCTCTCTTGCATTTTGCCCAGCTTTGTCCTTTGTAACTTCCTCGGAGGCATAGAGGAAATCAATTGAATTATACTTGTTTGGGGGGGGATTGGAAAATAATGGAAGTGGCTCTTATGGGTATGACACAAAGACTGCATCCATTCATCCCTGAGGCACGATGAATGGAGGTGTGAATTGATTTTGACTACGCTATCTCCAGCTACCTTCAGCACAAACCTCACAAAATAAGACAAATTGCATTTTGCATTGTATAGAATTACACTCTTTGTTCTTTAAACGTCTTGTAACTTGCCTGTATGCTATTCAGCATATGATTAGAGGACTCCTTAGGAACCCTGGTAGTTTCTGATGCTCTGGAGGGGCATCAGAGAAATTGTAGTCTGACGTGCGCTGTCAAATTTGCCTTCAGGGAGGCTTAGCAGCAAATCCAATGAGGTCAGTCTTTGTAATTTGTTATCTGTGTTGTGTAATGTTTCTGTCTTTGTGATTTATTTTTATTTTAAATAGATATTTTCTTATTATTAAATAATAACTTAATTTTATTATAACAGAACACTTCTGCCATTGCATACAAGACCAAAACTGACATAAGCATTGCTAAGTAACAACACAATTATGCTGCAGGCTAGTAGGCACTTTACCTAAGCAGGAATGCTCTAAATTTCTCCTTCAGTTACTTCACATCTTCCTAACGTTGTGATTGACTATTGTGTATGTATGGAAAATATTAGCTTAATTTGTCTGAAGTTTTTGGCTGGTTGCCACCCATCGATCATTTTATTCTCTATAGCCTTTCTCTTTTCTCTCGGAGTTTTTAACATCATATAAGTACATAAATATGTATTTGACTTTTATGTTGATGAGTATCCCATTTACAAGCATTTGTTGGTAAAGTGACAACAAAACAAACAGATTAAAAAACATCTGGGTTTAAGTACCCAGTATTCCCAAACTGTATGATACCAGGAAGTGGTGAGAAAAAACGAATCTAGAATAATGTTAACCAGTTCTGTTCATATCACATCAGCTTATTGGAAAATACATGTAAGTATATGTAGTTTTCAATTGAATTGTTAAATGAAATAATGGCAGACAATAAAAACCTATTTTAAAAGGAAGAAGTTTTTTACTGTAAGGGTGGTGAGGCACTGGAATGGGTTGCCCAGGGAAGCTGTGAATGCTCCATCCCTGGCGGTGTTCAAGGCCAGGTTGGAGAGAGCCTTGGGTGACATGGTTTAGTGTGAGGTGTCCCTACCCATGGCAGGGGGGTTGGAACTGGATGGTCTTAAGGTCCTTTCCAACACTAACTATTCTATGAAAAGCAAAGACATAAGTTTCATCCATAAATTGAAGCGGTGCAACTTTTAAGTCCCTTGAGTGGCACAGGGTACCAGTAAGCGCTGAGAGGTTTTGTAACCATGAGTGATTAGAGCTGGTGAAGCAATTCACCCAGAATATGTGTATTCTCTATACATTAGGGGAAAAAACCCAAACCAAACCCAAAATGTTTCAAGGCAATAGAAAAAAGTGGAGCTGAGGCCCCAGATTCAAGTCCTGTGAGCGCATGCAGGCTTCCAGCTCCTAGAAACATCCCCTTGAACTTTTTTGCTTTCCAACTAAAATCTTGGTCCTGCTAATCTAGGGCTGGACCTTGTAATTTGTTAATTTATAATTGGAAGTTAATGGCTTCTAATTAATTCCAGTTAATGGCTTAATGTGGTTGTAGTACAAATAATAATAAAATTGTTATACCGCAATGATCATATTGTAAACTCCAGGAGAATGAAGCACTTGGGAAGGAAGACCTATGTATGACTTCACACTAATGACAGTTCTTGTTGATCTTAGTGCTTCTGTGGCCTTGTTAATAATGAATGCAAAACTATGTATCCTGCTCCAGCAGGTAATTACACTTGACCAGGCTGAATGGATTTGCTTTGTGTTCAGTTGAGCTGAACTGACATAAGAGAAAGTTTATGGCACCTGTCACTCATCCTGAATAAATGACCTTTTCAGAGATACAGGATTAATTTTCTGAAATGCTTCTGATATGATAGGCAGCTGCCTTATTCATGTTAGCCTGGGAAAGCCAGGGTGTTTTTCCCCTCAATTAGAAGGTTCAAGGAATGCATAAATAATATTTAATATAAAATATATATTGAATTTTTGAAATGAATCCTGAAGAAACCCTCTTCTCATAATTGTCATTTGTGAGATACTTCTTTCTTATCTTTGGTACTGAATTGCCTAGTATTTGAGAATGCCCCTAAAGGGAGTGTCACCTTCCCAGCCAGAGGCTGATGGTGATAAAAGGGATATTTAGATACATCATAGCTACAAGTCTGTGTCTTTAAATTTTTGCAAGCTGATATAAATCAGAGAGCCCTTTGGGGAATCAATCTGCTCCACTTGTTTTCCACTCAAGTGCAGAGTTTCCTCAGTATAAAGACAGCTATTGCAAGAATCAATTGCAAATGCCTGTCATTTCAGGTAGCTTAATTGTATTCACCCAAGTAATTTCTATGCTCCTTATTTAGTGTATACTTTAAAAGTGATCCTTTAACATTCTAGGGCGTTAGCTGCTCTAGACGATGTCAGTCTACCTTTGGTCTGCATGTGCTGGACACTTTGTGCTGTAACCTTCCACTAATAAGAAAATCAGTATTTCAAGTCCCATCCTCTTGCAGTGTTCAGGTCACTCTGTTTAAATGTAAATTTTTTAATCTTCTCTGGAACTAAAAGCAAGGGAAGAAACCTTAGCAATTCTGTAAATGGATTTAGATCTTGATGGATGTGACTTACAGGACAGCACATCTTGCTGCTTATGTTTAATGCTGAAAATACCTGCTTGGTATTGAAGTGACATGGGCAGCAATGACACTGTCACAAATCCTGCTCCCATCTTCTCACTGCCAAAAACAGTCAGGGAGGGAGACTGTCCCTTTGGACTTGATGTAACGACGTGATTTTCTGTTGCAACATGCTTTGCTTTCTGCATGGAAGAAATTGATAGTGGGGAAGGACAATGGAAATTATTTGGGTGGCTTTAGTAGGCGTTGATTCATGCAGCTTTTTTTGTCATGGCATTCCAAAGAAAGAGCTTAATTGTTCCTAACCTTTTGCTTTTGGTGCCAGAACTATCTCAGATGGTGAATCATGGTCCCATTAAGAGGAGTGTAGCACTGAGTTATTGCCCTCCTGTTTTCTGCCTTCCTCTTCCTCATACCACTGTTATGGTCCATGCGGAGTGAGGAAAATCTGTGGGCTGATGGAGCAATATCCTGGCATTGTGAGGACTGTCATAATTTTATTCTACATCATGAAAAAATGAAAGGGGAAAAAATAAAATGTTTCCTTAGGGAGAGGAAGGAGATAGACCAGGGTGTAGGCCACAATGATCACAAAAGGGTGACCTACAGGCCCTCCTCTGCTGTTGTTACTTTGCAAAGGGGAGATGACGATACTTCTCTTTTCCCTTTCTTCAAACGTTTTCAGCATTTTTGAGCATGATTTTGAAAGTCCTGATGGTACAGTTCATGACATATGAGTTTTGTTCAGTTGGAAACACATTACTGAATTATTAAAACCAATGTAATATATTGACTACTCTGTAAGTCTCCAAGTTTGTCTTTCTCCAGATATCTCTTAATGCTATGAGCTATATAATTAATAATCTATTGTCATATTGCACCAACTATCTACTTTAAGACTAGTTGATGTTTTCTCAAGGGAGTAATTGAACTAATGCTGCAACGAAATTGCCCCTCAGCCTTCCCAGACTTTTAAATTGATATTTAATACAAAATAATCTTTGCTATGTGAATTAACCCTTATGGAGAGGGAGGCCTGGAAAAATGTTTCATGCAAAAACCTTTGAATTATTCCCATATTAGGAAAAAAATCCATCATAGTTGTACACCCCCACCAATAGGAGCAGTGGAGTGAAAACAAGGCCCTGAGACAATTCTTTCTACCAGCATTAGGTTTCAAATTGTGAGTGTGAACTAGATAATAACTGGGGGGAAACTAATTTAGTAGCAATTTCTATGAAGCCAGTAGTCCCTGCCTCAATGCCCATTTAACTTAGCACAGTAGGGATCCTAAAAATATAGACAGTAAAATTCTCCTTTCATAATGAATGAATTAATTTAGCTGCCTAGTTAATTCAAATGCAAATCATGTGTTGAAAGTGTCCATTATTTATTGCTTCATCTAAGACTGGTCCTCTGTTTCTCTCCTTAATTTCTGAAGTGCAGCAGAGAAGCGCTGAGCTACTAAACGCTCTTTTAGACACCAGCCAATTTTGATATGCTTTCAAATGATGTTTGAAATGTTTAATTCTCTGGTTTAAACCTAATTTTGGGATTGCTTATTTGCTTTGACTTGTTCATGGTTTCCAGCTGTGGAAGCGTTTTCACTGCCAAGCAGTTCATTTTCAAGCGAGTGGTTGGATACCAGCAGGCTCATTGCAGGGGGGTTGGACTAGGTGATCTTCAGAGGTCCTTCCAATCCAAACTGTTCTATGACTCTATGAGGAACACATCATCCCAGATGGATGACCACTGCCAATTGAATGCTGTATTTTCCTTCAGGTCAGGTTGGAAAGCAACTGTGTAGCCCTGTTCTGCACATACAATCATAGAATAGTTACTTGCACATATGTGTACACACATGTACCGCATGTGTTGGAGTCTGATATGTAAATATCTTGGGTATTTTCCTTTGGGAAATAATACATAGCTTTCCTTTCCCCAACAATTAATTTCACCATGTGAAGATTTTGTGGCTGCATTTTGATTAAGGACAACCACCACCTCAGATTGTGTAGCTTCACAAAAGGATGATGTCTTTTGTGGAGGTACAGCAGCTCACTGGAGGTCCATCAGTCCTGCGATGTTAGTGCTAGAGTGACTCTGCTGCTTGTTTCCTCAGGCACTGTCCATACAAGACCATCCAGGGTAATAAACATCTTATTTGAGAAAAGCATAAGAAAATGAAAGGAAGGACAGAACAATATAAATGAACAGGACATACGAAGGAGGTTGTCTTATTGTGGTATTTCTAGGGATTTGTTTATTAGTGTTCACTATCTATCTCTATTACTTCAGGAATATTGTGCTGTAATAACTTAGTGGAGGGCAGCCCTTGTTTTAGCAGCATCCCCTCCAGAGCAGAGGTTTCCATTCATGTTGTAGGAAGCTGGCATTGTTTGAATCTTCAGCCAGTTTCTCTGAAAGAATCTTCTGCAGACATTGAACAAAACATGCTGGGGGAGTCCCACCAAAAATAGATGGCAGCCACGTGAGAAATCAGGCTGTGATTTTATAGCAAGTAGATGATGATTGAAGTGTTTTGTATTTAACAGCAAAGGAAGTCCATTTCCATTCATGCTGCAGTCATCATTTTCTTTTCCATGTAGAAGGAGAAAAACGCTGTTATTTTTCCCTGCTCAAAGAGGTGAAGCAGAGTGGTCAGACACCCTTGCAAGGGCTGCCAAATTGTTTATTTCCACACAAAGAATGTCTTTTGCTAAATATGGCTCTCCATTTATCATTTTCCTGCAACATTCTCAAAATCTCTGCTGGAAATGGATGAGGGAAGTGCTATGATCCCTTCCCTCTCCCAGGTAATGAATGATTCTTCATTTCAGATCTCGAATAAAACTCCCACTCTCACTAGCTTTCCCTGCTGGAGATGCCAGAAACCTAAGGGCCAACCTGGAGCTATGCCCTGTGAGCTCTTTACAAGACAATCTGCAGAACAGCTGAAATATCATTTATTTTCCTCCCAGTTATGTTCCTTTGAGTGGGAGCAGCCTTTCCTTTCAAACAGCATCTTTCTACCCTGTGAACATCATCCAGGCTAGACAGCGAAGGCCAAGCTGTGCATGTCACATTGCTCTCCTTTATGTCCTCTCTAGCCCTGTCTCAGGTGTGTTTCCCTAGCACTGATGATTTTAAGATGCTATTTCTATTCTAGCTATTCTATGCTAGCAAGCATTAGGAAAGCATTCAGTCTTAAACACACAGCACAGGGAGCAGGATATGAAAGTAAAGAAGACTGAGAACTTTGTTTTGTGCTCTTAAGGTACTCTGAGATTTCCAAATGTCTCAGATATTGGAGCACTCAGAATTAAATGCAAAAGCGCCCTTAATGGTAAGAAGAGCTTACCATATTCCTTAATATTCATTTTCTAGCTTAAAGAGGTTGATAGTTATATTCCGACATGCACCTAAAGAGAAATAATCCCAAATGTTCACAGCCTTTTTCCTCTATTCTGAACTTGTTTATAAAATATTTAAAAAATACTTTAGTTTTCTTAGAAAGGTTTTAGTGCATGTTTAAGTTTTCTCATTTAGGCTTCACACTGCAGCAGCAGCCCTGCAGATACACCACAGGTCCTTAAATATTTAATAACGATAATTTATATCCATTTAGCTCAGCACATTGTTTGCAGATATTTGTCATCTGTTGCTTGCAGCTTTAGCTCAGCTGGTGAGGCACAATGCAGAGAGAAGCATACAGAAAGGAAGGTGGCTGTCATTCAGCCATCTGAAAGATCGTCTGTGCATGGGGATACTTAGAAAGAGGTACCCCTCAATCATTTCCTATGTGGAGTTTTCTTACCTTGGGACAGTGCAAAGAAGCAACTGCTCTTCCCATTTTAATTTGATCCAAGTTCAAAGGTCCTCTTATTCCAAAATAAATATCTTAGTTTAGGTGGAATAGCTGTTGCAATTTAAGGGTATGTGGTACCTCAAATGGAATTAATTTTCAAGTGTAGACAAGCTCTAAGCACTTGGAGGCTGACTTTTAATTAGTACAGGTGACAGCACCACCACAGAGCTGGTTTATCTTAATGACAGAAGCTAAACTTCATTAAGTTTTCCAAGCAGCATGAGAAAATGCAAATAAGAGAGAGCCCTTGAAAGGGCTTGTGACTACCCCTGTCATTTTTATTGCTGATGTGATCTTCAGCCATAATCCCATCGGCTTCCTCTCGTTATTGCCTGTGTCGGCTGCTTTCCCAACTTGACACCATACCCAAATATTTAGTTGTACATCAGTGCTCCTCTGTGAGGATGGCAGAAGGTGACACTGTTGTTGGGAATGATGCACAGCCATGGCTCCAAACAATCCTATGGGGTTTTGCACCATGTCTATGCAAGATGGTGCAGGCAGAGGAGAGTCTTGCTTTCCTGCTTTCCGAGGTTGTGCAGCTGAGCACTGAGAAGGCAGAGTAGCTGCAGCTGGTGTGGTCCCATCCCTCAAAAAGCACGTATTTCTCAAAGATAACTGTATTACCTTGGATGATTGTTATGTCAACATGTCATCTTCCCTTGGGTAGGAAAATGTGCAAAATAAGCTTGCCTTAGCCTGCGAATGGCAATGCAGTCTTGGATGTCTTTGTTTTCTGTGTTAGTCAGCAACCAAGAGCTGGTTTCTTCAGCAGCCTGAAAACCAGAGTGGCTGCAGTGACCCAGGGAGGTGTAAGGTTGCAAAGCACCCTCAGATATAACAAAAATAGTGGGTGTCACTCCAGCCTGGAGAATAGAAGCTGCTGGCAACTGGGAGACAGAGTTTTCTTCCTCTTCAGTTCCTTATCTGGATCTGGACAGTGACCTATTTCTCTTCCACTCATAGGCAACAGGTTTTGGGTAAAAAAAAGCCATCAAGAGACATAGTGGCAAATATTTTTTGATTTAGTGGAAAGCAACAGATTCTTACTGACATTTCCCTACCTCCCCTGTTCTCCGTTTTGCTCTCAGGACTGCAGTAAAAGCCAGCATCAAACTTCTGGAGCTGGGCCAGAATACCAGGGCCAGAAGAAAAATCTATTTTGGGGGTTGAGAAGGAAGGAGTAAATAAAGTCAGTTTGTTATTGGAAAGAAAAGAAGAGGAGGTGAAAAAAAAAGGTAGAAAGGGGATAATGTGTTTATGCTTAACAACAATTTTGTTACAAACATGATGTACGGTGACAGTATGTTGAATTTTCTAGTCAACAGGGGACGATGCAAAACAATTTGTGGCAAAAAGGAAACAGATGCAATTCTGTCTGCAGCTTCACACATCTGCTCTGCAAACCAGTGCTCCTCCTGTAACTCTCTAGGAAGAATCCAATAAAGATGATATAAAATTTTATTGTGTTAGTGGCACTAGTTATTAGAACGAGGAGCCAGAAAGCTTACCCAGGGGCTGAACCTCTCCTGTCTTTTAGTGCAGAGTAAATGATGAGGCTGTTGCTGGTAACAGCAATATTATCATGTGTAAAAGGTAGAAATCATTTTGGAGCGTTTAGCATGCTGGAGTGGGTGGCTCAAAATCGGAGTGGCAAAGCTAATAAGAGAGTAATAGGTGAAGATGCATTGGGAATGATGGAAACGAAATGTTGAGATGGTATTTAAAATAATTAAAAGAAAATAAGAAGACCCAAAAGTTATAGAAGAAATCTGTGATGTATCTGTCTCTGCCTTATTGTTTGATGCTGTCAGTTATAATTTTTTATACACTTTTATTCTGAATTTAAATGGCTGTAGCTTGGGAAGTGAAGCAGAGTGAAATGAGGTAAACTAAATAATATCAGCTTGCATGCTGGATCAGCTCATCTACAGAAGGACTGAAATGAAGTCCAACTGATCTTCTTTAAAATCAGAACTTTGGCTCTTTTGTACTAACTCCGTGTGTGTCCCAGCCCTGTGCAGGTCTTTTGAGTGTCCTCATACTGGATAAGCAATAGAGGGAAGTGAGATGTTTCCCAGTATAACAGGGATGATGGGCTTGACCAGTCATTTCTGTTTGATCAAGAGCTGTAACCACAGATATTTCCACAATACACTATCTTGTGGATGGCAGGAACAAGGAGGAAAAGGATTTCTTTCTCAGCAGAAACACAGCACAGCAATCCTCTGCTTAATCCATCAGAGCCAGTACTTCAGAAGGGCGGACATTGAAGAGCAATTACAGAGCATAAGGACTAAAGGTGAACAGTCAATAGTATTAGTGATTTCGAGGTGAGCAGGAGGGATACAGATATATACTCCACTTCTACAACAACCTTTTCTTGTGGTTGTCTAACTTTCAAAGCATCTTATTTGAGACCGTGTTTAAAAAGCCATTTCTTTAGAGCATCGCTGCTGTGCTCTTTCCAGGGCACCTCAGGTCTGACAGATAAAACTGACAGCTCACAACATCCTTGCCCCATTTTAACACCTGGGCCTTCATGTTGAACCCTCTGAGGTGAGGGAGTCCATCCAGCCAGGTCCAGCTCCTCTGAGGGCCAAGCAGTGACCCTCAAGTCTCCTCAGCATGGCCACCCCTTGCTGGGACCATGCTGTCAGCCTTTGAGGAGGTTTTCACCTGTTCTCTGTGGTATTTCACCACCTGCCATCAACCCTGGGGTATCGGAGCTACATCCTCACACACCAAAGCAGCAGATTCTGCTATTTTTCTGTGCTATAGCTTTTTCTTAGTGTTTAATAACAAAAAAAGCACCTGCTTTTTTTGAGGTGTTTGGTGTGTCAGACTTTTGAATGACCAGTGTTACTCCCTTTCTCCTGCTTTCCTGGGTGTTTATAGAGCTGAGGTGCTCAATAAAATCATATTGGGCGCCTAAGCACAGACCTCAACCAGGTATTTGAATATGTTATTTTATTAGCAGGGTCCTTTATCTGCAGAAAAGGAAGTTCAAAGCACTGGCTGAACAACCCCTCTCACCTCAATAAGGACACTGCAGTAAGAACAGCACGTTTTCCTTTCTGATCACGTACCCTGCCTGAAATGTAAATAAATACCAGGCTGTGAAGCATGTGCTTTTGCAGAATACAATGCTACTTAGAAATTGAAAGGCTCCTGCTGGGTAAAACAATGGGCAGATTATTATTTTTCTCTACCAACAAAATGTTGCGCTAATCCTATCGGGTTCATTAAAGCAGTGTAAATGCATATTAGAGACAGTCAAAACAGTTTACCCTATGTTTAGGCTAGTTCAGTTTATCGGATTACGATAAACAGATTCAGACACTGGAAACACTGAAAAATTAGAATGTAATTTACTGTGGACGATTACTGCATTCGAAAATATATCCACACTAAAATATGACAAATATTAAACTTAAATCCAGAACCAAAGTTAGAAAGCTCTTCAGAGGGGAACGTCCAAATACTAACTTTTAGGACTGAAAGTAAAGTAATTTAATATCTTTCCAATAAAAACGAATTGCAGAACCACACTGAAACATTTCATCCTGGTTTATGTTATTGAATTGTTGCAGTGACCTGTGGGAAGCCCTCTGCAGGCTGTGTTTTGCCAGAGCTGTATGTTAGTACTACACTGATCCTAACATTTTGACTCTGTCTCACAAACCAAATATTGCAATACCCGTTTACTTAATCTAAGGCAAAATATTTTGATCTCACTTCCTAAATGAAACCTAAACATTTGTGAAAAGGCACAGCTTTTTATTCTAGGACAAGGGGTAACGGGTTAAAGCTGAAACAGGGGAAGTTTCGGTTGGATATAAGGAAGAAGTTCTTTACTGTAAGGGTGGTGAGGCACTGGAATGGGTTGCCCAGGGAAGCTGTGAAT
>WYDI02016117.1:13315-27541 GCA_009867235.2 Psittacus erithacus | reverse complement strand
GGTAGCAGTAGTGATTTGTGTTATACCTTAGTTAATAGACTGTTCTTATCTCAACCTGTGGGAGTTGTATTCTTCTTCCTTCTCCTCCCTATCCCTCTGGGAGCTGAGGGAGGAATGGGGGCTGTGAGTGAGTGGGCTGCGTGGCAGGGCTTAAACCACGACAATCCTGGCTTGATTTTCAGGTTAATTGGCGAGCAGAAATCCTCTATGCCCTAGAGTTGTGTGTGTTGTGTAACTTGTCCTTCATAGCAATTTGTCTTCAGAAGATGTAAGTTACTTTGTTGGTCTTTTTGAATAATGAATTACTCAAGAAAATAGTAGACATCATAAGTGGGGGTTCACCAGGTTCATGCAAATGGACTGTTCCTGAAAAAGCAATATATGAGGCATTCTTACTGTTTCTGCTGCTCTATGAATTTTCAGATCTCATAAAACAGATTGCCTTCTAAAGATAAACATGACCCAGCATCTCATATTCTAGTTAAATAACCCAAAGAATTCATCATCCAAGCAACTGTCTGTGGTTCTTCAGTAACAATGGATTGAAGAACTCAAAACTGACCTAATCCCTGTTTTTAAAAGTACATGAGAACTCATGCCCTTGACATCAACCTTTTTCTTTTCAATGGGATTGGTTTTGGTGCACAGGCTACACCAATGTAAGGAAACAGGCTATTGCAATGTATTCTTAGATTGCTACAAATAAATATGTTTAGATTTTTAAAGTCAATTCTAGGACAAAAGAGCATGAAGTCCCTTATTTGTCATTTTGTTTGTGAAATGAATATTTAAAATAAATCACAGCTTTGGAATAGTACTCCATATTACACTGTCCTGCAGGCATTTCTAGAAAGTTAAGAGGTGTCACATAAATAACATCAAAATCTCTTGCATTTAATGTTATTGAATGAGCTGGAATATTACTTATTAAAAACAGTGGGTTTCTAGCTGTACTTTATATTCAGAAATGAACTAAATTATTTGCTCAGAATAATTTTATTATCTGCCTCTTTTTTCTTAAATTAAGCATTTTAATACAGGTGCATGTGACTTTCCAAGTACAAGTTAGGCCAAAGGTCTTTAAGAGTGGAGAGAAATATGCATCCTCATAGGCTTGCAGATGTGGTTCAGAGACACTCCCTAAGTTAGGCTTGTCCCTTTCTGTTGATTATGTAGAGATTGGCTGTTTCTATAAGGCAAATCAGTATATAACCTTATATTGGTAGGAGAGTTGCCTAGTTCAGTGTATGTACTGTGCTGAGAGAAGGCAACTTTGGAGTTCAGTCATCTACTTTATTTGCTTGAGACAGCCTTGTAATGAAAGGAGAAATAATGTAGAATGAATTAGAGCCATTTACTGATGAATATTCTATTTCAAAAAAACCCAAGCCAAATTATCTATTTTGAAAACTGTTACACTGTGACCTGAAATTTATCCATTAACCAGGCTTCTTTCATCTGAAACTGGCTACCTGTGTGATTAAAGGCTTGATCTTATTAGAACTCCACTAATGTAAATCAGTCTAATCTGATGCCTGAAACATTTGTCTTGTGCTTGTCATACATCCTTATTACAAGGTTATATTACAGAAATTTTCCACCACTGTATGGACTTCATTTACAATTCTGAGAATTTGAATCAAATGAACATTTACATGGAAATGGAAATGATGGGCAAAAATATGATGGTCTAGATTTCTTGAGCTGCCATCTTAAGCTAAACAAATCTCACATTCCACTTCCCAGTGGAAGAGAAAAATGATCATTCACTTACCTAAATGCAGCTGCTGACCAACTGTCCTAATCATAGTGAAACCCCTTCTTTTCAGGCATTTTGTGAATTGCTGAGCACACAATGACATTATGTGTACGCAAACCATCTCTTTATTTTGGCTGAGTACCATAAATACGTATGGTACTGTATATCCCTAACAAGCCTGGCTGTTGATCTAATGGCATAAGACAGTACATGATTCAGAGAAGGGAGATTCAGAAGTAACTTAGGAAAAAAAAATGGGTGAACTTCATCATGAAGACATGGATTTTCTATTTGTTCATCCTTGTGCTTTTGTATTTCTTAGATTTTTTTTATTATTTTAGGAAGGGAATATAGATACTTTTCTTACCATAGTGAGAAATGTAAAAGGGCAAAATTAAGAGGGAGTTACCTATTGTGCTGTAATTTAAGGTTTTAAGTGCTTACAGCCTCTGTAGGCTGGGCTACTAGGAATGTGAAGTAAGCTGTCTCCAGGGAATAAAGGGTGACAAAGACTGATTAAATATGAAAGCATGTTTGTAGAAGACACATTTTGAAGACTGTGTCTCAATTCTCTTTCAATTCATCATGATGAAAAGTAGAGTCTAAGGATCTGGAGAAGTGTTGTCTCATTCTTTTAAAAGGGAATTCAGTTCTAATTCCATATAAATTCTTTAACCTTTGGTTTACAATCCAAATTTAAAATCCAGTGACAAGTGTACTCTTAGATGTAGGAGAGTCCCAGAGATTAAAAGCAACATTTGTATGGGTCCTTGAGTATTTAATGTGAATGAAGTATAAATAGCATTGTGAAGTAAGCACAAATTTTACAAGGTGTGCTAAACTAGGTTCAGTGGAGTGTTGTTGAATACTGCAGCTTTGCTAGGTTAGCCGTAAACTGTTCACTTGAAATTAGTCATTGATGTCACAAAGCTTAGGGTTTTCACGCTGTACAATGCAGAGAGAGATTAAGACTTTGCAATTGATGTCTCATTCTAGTCTGGTCATTTGTTTTCATCTTGTTATTAGAATGCTGGCATTAGTTGTTCCAAAAAGAGTAGAGAATTGCACTGACTTCCGTATTTACTTAGTGAATGCTGCACCTCTGTTTCTGCACTCATTGCCTTATCAGATGCTAGGAAGAATATTTTTTCTTAAAAAAGAACATTCAGAACATGGTACAGTGTTAAATATCCCATTCCCAGAAGTTACCTCAAGGTAATAATGTGACTGTACCAGAGCGAAAGAGGACAATGCCAAGTACGGCACAACTCTGTAATAGTTCTGCACTGCCGCTGAGACAAGGGAGCCAGTTCCCCTCTTCCACCACTAATCTGGACAAATTGACTCCCCATGGCTTTTCCTTGCCCATTCATATATTTCATTTCATTTCCTGGAACACAACAGGGTTCTTGAGTTATTTTGTCTTTGCCACTGTTCAGCACAGTAAACAAAGTATATATTTCACTCTGGTAAGGTGATCAAGCAAACCTGAGTGAAAGCATATTGTGAAAGGGAAAAGGTTAAAAAAAAAATCAGTGCTAATTCTGACATCAAATTATATACTGACGCAGAAAATGAATCAGAGTAAACCATTTCTAGCACTCAAAAGCATGCTGATTGATATAGGGACTGCTAATGAAAATTGGTCTAATAATTTGAAATGCATGCATATCAAATACTCATAACACATACACCTTTGCGTAAGGTGAACTCCTATTGGAAATTCTAATCAATATCTTTTAAACGTGTTACATTTTCAGTTAGATGCACACTTTTTAATCTATTCCACCGCTCCACTGGTGGACAATAATTGAAGTTTTCATGTTCCTTGCAAATTAGACTTTAGATTTTGATGCAAGTATCTGCCCAAATTAAGTATATTGGTTGCCATCTATTTATTTCTCTTGAGAGCAAACTGCTTCTCTTTTAATTGTATTTGGGCATTGCGACATATTTTGGTTTCAAATACTATAATTCAAATAACAATGGATATTGATTATGAAAAACTTATGACTAAAACTTATGACAAAATCTTACTAATTCCTTTTCTGCTTACTCAGGCAACTGGTGTCATTCTGTCTAAGTCCTGATACTTACAAGTTGGTTCTCAGATGAATAACAATTTTTACATTGGTGATAGCTGTACAGATGCCCAGAAGATTGAATATTCTTTTACCAGCATATTCTTATATTCTTAGACACCTCTGCATATACTATAAATTTTGGGGGGTGGGGATGGGGATGGTGTCTAAATTTGTCACAGAATACACATGTTAATATGCATTAAAATGTTCAAAGAACAGGATTCATCTTAGTCTCTACATTTAGGAGATATCAAAGAAACTCAGCAGCGTTTTATAAGGATCTAATGGGAAATTTCTGCTTGCTGTTTGTGTCATTCTGTCCTTTGAGTGAGATTTTGATCAACTGCAAAATGTCACCCAGACTTACTATTTCTATGTAATGCTGGGAAGGAGCTCAGAATGCATCACTTCATTTTGTGTATAAGTGTCTGCTTATAGTGAAGTAGTTCATAAAAGCCACTCAGTAGCCATTCCCCAAAGGAAAGTCAATTAAAGTATTTCCAATTCACCACTGTTGTATGTGTTGGACAAACTGAAAAAGAGAAATGATTTAATATTCATATTAGTGAGGATTCAAGAATAAATTAAAAATGCAGTTTTTCATCCTAGTAGCTAGACCAATTTATATAATATACCCCAAATTACATTCGATTCCCTATTCCAAGACATGGGAATAAAGTGCTTAACTTTTTCAGATTATTTTCATGAGCAAGGAAATTTCTAACAGCAGCTTCCATCCAGCCTTCAGCCTGTCTAGGCCATTGGTCATCATCATACTGGATTCTCCCTTCAGTGCCTCTGCCAGAAAAAATGGGACTGCTCAGGCACTTAAATAGTCAGAAACAACTGTGGTAATTAATAAAACCAAACTGTCTCATATTTTAGCAAAGTTTATATACAATTATTCCATGGGCCAAAGGAAATCCAAAAATTAAGTCTGGTACCCTGAAAATATTGGTGGAAACGGACAAAATGTCTTTTCATTTGGTATGTCCTCTTTATTCCAGTGCTGTTTCTGATATCATCTTTTATCTGTGTGAAACACTTTCAGGTGTGAATCACTTTCAGGAGACACTAGTGAGGGGACCTTTCTAATATACTAGTCAGAGAGAGAGGGCTGCATCACAGGAAGCGTGATCAGCAGGTTGAGTGAGGTGATTCTCCCCCTCTACTCCACTCTTGTGAGACTCCTCTTTGCAATCCTGTGCTCAAGTCTGGGGCCCCCAACATAAGAAGGACTTGGACCTCTTGGAGCAATTCTGGAGAAGGCCACAAAGGCAATCAGAGGGATGGAGCAGCTCTGCTCTGGAGACGGGCTGAGAGAGCTGGCCTGGTTCAACAAGGATAGGTCTCTGGGGAAACCTTAGAGCAGCTTCCAGTGCCTGAAGGGGCTAAAAGAAATCTGGAGAAGGACTTATTACAAGGGGCAGGACAAGGGGAAATAGCTTTAAATTGACAGAGGGAAGACGAAGATGAGCTCTTAGGTAGAAGTTCTTCCCGGTGAGGGTGCTGAGGCACTGGCACAGGGTGCCCAGAGAAGCTGTGGCTGCCCCATCCCTGGCAGTGTTCAAGGCCAGGTTGGACACAGGGGCTTGGAGAACCTGCTCTAGTGGAAGGTGTGCCTGCTCGTGCTGGATGAGCTTTAAGGTCCCTTCCAACCCAAACCATTCTGTGATTCTAAGAAAGGATATGATGCTACCAAAAGGAAATCAAGTGTTACAAGTAACTGGAAAGTGGGGAATAGCACGGAAATTAGAAACCAACCTTGATTACAGAAGTCTTTATTATACTAGCTATGATATATTATGTATAATTAAAATTGGGAACATGTATTCCTTCAGATTCTTGTTTGCTTTTGCTGATGTCAAACATTATCCAGATGGTATAGTGCATCTTCTGTAATCACCTCCTCTTTATCTCATGCTTTTCCTGATCTGTATTCTTTACAGTGCTTTTTTTTTCTTTCCTTTTTTTTTTCTTCTTATAAAATATATTATAATGTTCCTCATTCTTATCTTATTGCCATACTTTTCTTTCCACTGAAGCCATTTATTTGTTCATAAAATTAATGTGACCTTTTTTCTTAAGCATGCTTTTTATATCTGCGGATTTTAGATTTAATGGCCTGAATGCTTTAGAAGCAATATTATTTGTAAAGAATATTTCCTGTTATTGTTATCTTTTTCAGATCCTGTAACAGTAAGGATTGTATGCATGAGATATACATATTTTCTGCATATAATTCTGAGGTTTCATGCTGTGAACCAACACATTCTTTATAGAAGCTGAGAAGCATCAAATTATCTGCAGTCTGAAGGAGTGATTTTCTAAGAATCAGTGGAAAACCACCCCTCTTTATAATGAGACTTGATAAGCTACAAACAAAGAAACTGATTCCTGTCCTCTTAGTGAGTATCTTAGTCAGTGCAGAGGAATGCATGTCTTGGGTAACAGAGTGGGTATTGGTGTCAGCAAGGGGAAAGGGTGTTGAGTTTTTCTGCTGAAATGCCTTATCTTTGGAAGCACAGACTGGAGAGCCATGAACTCAGTCTTTATTTTCAGCCTCCTGCCCTTGCAGTCTTTCCTTTTTGGAATCTACAAAAATAGCGTAACTCTTTGTATTAACATTTCAGGATTCCCATTAGCCAATCTTTGTAATGAATACAGAGCAGAAAAGAGTCAACATAGAAAGATACATAAGTATATGATGAATCTTATGCATTAACTTTGGTTATCATTTCCATTAAAATGAAAATTTTAATATCCGTGTGTAATTTAAATATCATCTCTTTGTGCCTAGCTATCTCCTAGAAGATAACAGTGTAATTTAAATATCCCTCTGTCTCTGTAAGCTAATGCATGCTAACAGGTAATGTCATCATCATAAGAACTTAGACATAAGTATATATAGAAAGCTTTTCCAGCCACTGAAATGCCTCTGACAGCTATCTGAGATAAAATCAATCAGCTATTTGAACAGTGCATGTAACTCATAGGAAGAAGTAAAAGTGAAAGTGCCAGGAAAATCAACTGATGAAATTTCAATTTTAAATCAGTATTATCCATGGCCCTGGGCTTAAAACGACAAACCTTTCAGAAAACGCTATTCATTTCCTTTCAGCAATGCTAGTGTCCAGAATTATGATGCTGTCCTTAACATCACATCCTATGCCAGCATAGTACTGATGGTGGGAGTGGAAGGCTCCTGCTGTGTCTCCATGGCAGTTCTTGCAAACCTTCCTGGTCCTAACAAGTTTGCTCAGACGCAAACACAGGGGTTTTCCCACTTGTCACTGCTCCAGGTGGTCCTTTGTGTAAAGAATCACATAACCTAACACTTCTTGCATACCCATCTATATACTTCATTGTAGGTTTTCGCTCTGCTTTTGTTCTCTTCATGCTTTAGCACATGCTGCTAAAGCACCAGTTGGCTAGGGGGCCTGTTTAAATGCTTTTGGAAAGAAATGTGTTCACGTGTAAAGTCAAGGACTTGGTGCCTGTAGATCTTGTGGCAGAAGTGAAACACAGGCAGTACATATGTACTTGCCTGATCCTTGTTCTCCACTCATCAATCCACAGGAAACAAGACGCAGGGAGCTTAAGGCCAGGAGGTAGGAGGCTGCTCAGAGAGAGATTAGATTTAGTCACATTTCCTTAAGCCTTAACTTGCACTGGACTAAAGAACATTTGTATTTCAAAGACTTCTGTCTCCCTGCAGGGCCTCCAGTCTTAAAAGGTATCACATAACAGAGAAGCCATCATTTCCTTGGACAGTTTGTTTTGATGGTTGCTTTCCCCATTATTAGCCTGTACCACGTTTCCAGTGTAAAGCTGTCTGGCAACAGTTTACAGTCAGTGGTTCTTGTTATGACTTTTTCCAGTGTATTAAACACTTCATTCAAATCACTTCTCAGTCACCAGGTGGAAAGTTAAATAGCTTTTTTTTCACTGAAAGAAAATGTTTCCCCATCTTCTGAATAATTTTTTTTATTCTCTTTCTTTATGTCTTGTTTTACAATGTCCTCATTAAAATGTAGACAATGTAATTTTATGCAGTATCCCTGTGTTGGAGTTATGATGCGCTATACTGAAATGAGATTGGTTCTGTATTACCCTTTGCTACTAATTGAGCCAATTGCTTTTCAAACTTTTATCAGGGGATTAAGTTATTTTTTCCCAAAATAAACATAGAATCATAGAATGAGTTGGGTTGAAAGGGGCATTTAAAAATAATCTTGAGTCATGCCATTGCTATGGGCAGGGACATGTTCCACTAGACCAGGTTGCTCGAAGCCCAGTCCAACCTGGCCTTGAACACTGCCAGGGATGGGGCAGCCACAGCTTCTCAGCTTCTCTGAGCAACTTGTTCCAGTGTCTCACCACTCTTACAGGGAAGAACTTCTTCCTTATATCTAACCTGAACTTCCCCTGTTTAAGCTCAAACCCATTACCCCTTGTCCTATCATAAACAGTACCTGATGTCCCTCTCCAGCATCCTTATTGAAAGTTGAAAAGCATCCTTTCAATCAATTTGGAAAATTGACAATGTCATGAGTCAGCCTGTGTTTTCTTTAGGATCAGTGGAAATTAGGGTGTTGCTAATCTGAACTATTATAGGCCATAGGCACCTAAAAGTCCCCATTTCTCTCCTTTGACTACAAGAAGTGGCTCTTACAGTGAGGGGACTAGGTCAGGCACCTGCCCAGCAAGAAGGTTTATTTGTTCATATGAATCCCATCCCTTCTGGGGAAATGAACCTGTACAGCTCTGTCTTCAGTATTCTCAACCATGCCAATCCTTATGTCATCCAAAATTTTCATCAGAAGCACTTTTATATATTTCAAACCATTTAATGAAATGGTTCAGTAGTGCAAGACTTGCTGCTATAGCTACAGTTCTACATTAGAGACATTTGCATTCAAATCATGTTACTCCACTGTTGACTACTCTTTATATGTATTGTCTAGCCAGTTCTTTGTCTGTTAAATCTAGGCTTTAATGCTATTTAATAGTGCAAATTTTCTATGTGGTTCTCATGTAATGGGCTTTCAGAAGTCTGAATATTTTACATTTGACAGTTATCTTTGTCAGCCAAAGCAGTAAGTTCAACAAAGAATGCAATCAGGTTTAGCAAGACCTGTTTTCCATGAAATATAGAGCAAGCACATATTTTTCTTTAATTTTCATTGAACTGAAAATCTCTGTTTTCTATCTGTGTGCATTTTCTAAGTTTCCAAAGGACCAGCTATAGCAATATATTTCTTGGAATCCTTCACATGGTTGCTCTGCAGTGTTTTTATATTCCCCTATGAAGTTCCTAATACATTAACCTGAACACCAACTGCAGCCATAATACCATAGAATTTAAAATCTATATGAGAATATTTTATTAGTTGAGAATAGATAAAAAACTTTCAGTTTAGCTGGAAAGTGTGTATATATGTTTTTTTTAACAGCTGTAACTATCCATATATTTTTAAAGTATTAATTTTAGAGGTCAATCTGCCTTTTTTTTTTCCCCAGTTTGAAAGGCTGACACATAATAACCATCAATCATACTTCTCTATTAAAATCACAGACCAGTTCAGCAGTTCAACTTTTCAGATAATCTTTTTGACAAAAAGGTGCACAAAATTTCTTTTGCTTACTTGAGAAAGTGATATTTGGAAAGAAAATACATCTTTTAGTCATGACTATGAGGTCTTCCGGTAGAATGGATTCTAATGCACAAAACATTGTGTGTGAGCTGCATTAAGATGTGCAACTGCTGCTGTTGCCAATAGTGTTCTTACTCTCAGAGTTCTCTATAAAAGGTTTAGAATCCCTGGTAGATAAAAGTATACATTGTCCTTTTCCTCAGAATTGCCAGGGACAATGACGTATCTTTGCTTTTTCTATTCTAATAGTCCAGGTGACACTGGACTCAGAGCAGTGACTGGTAATAACTGAATGAAGCTACCCAGAATAGCCAACTCTCCACTTGATTCATCCAGACTTCCGATTTACTCCATTATGTTTTGTGGTCTGAAAACACCAAACTGTAGTGATTCATTGCTTTCCATGGCTTGTGAGCAATACCCTTTATTTTTTGTGACATCAGTCTTTGTCCTTCTGACATCCTCATATAATTTTATGTTTGAGACAAAACTAGTGTTCCTTATTTGCCAGCACAAGTACATCCTGTTGCCCAAAATAGCTGTGCCATGTGCCAGAGAAAGATTACTTAGTAAGTGAAAGATGCTTAAATATTCTTCCAAAGTTGCAGCAACAAGATTTTATGGATAATTTAATTTTGAATTTGTGAATAGGCTTTGAGTTGGAAAGCTATCCACATCTAAATTCAGCATTATATTTTTCTCTTTAAAAAATAAAATGCTTATTTAATCACTTACTGTTCGTTAACTTCATGTTTTCTTTCACTTTATAAGATTTTAGTGGTTATATGGGTTTTTTAAAGTCAATAAACATGATACAGTTATATTATGAATATATGGGAACTAATTTGCCTAAACGCCTACTCCTCAATCAGCTTCTCCGATATAGGCCTTTGGTTTTTATTCCTTCTTTCCAGCACAGAGCTCATTTACCATTTCTGAGAAGTGCTCTAGAGGTTGTGCTATAAATACTGCTAGTGCTCTGGTTTTCAAGACAGGCATGTAGCATAAATTTACTTTCTTTCAATATCAAAATTTCAGAATGGTTTTTAGTCTTCACCGTCACCGTATGTGTCACAGAAGTGTTAAACTGGAAAGAACCTTGTAAGGCCTCTGTCCCAGCCTACTCTTCAAAGCAGGGTCAACACTGAAATCAGAGCAGGTTGCTCAGGGTTATCCAGTTACATCCTGAAAACCTCCAAGGACTGCAATCTCACAGCCTCTCTGTAAACCCTGTCCCGGTTTTTCATTATCTTCATAGTAAATTTTTGTTGCTTATGTCCAGATGGAACCTCTCCCAATTCAATTTATAAGTGTTGTCTTTTCTCCCACCAAGCATCTGAGTAAAGAGCTTGGCTCTGCTTTCTTGGTTACCTCTTTGCAAGTATTCAAAAGCCGCCTCTAAACATTCCCCTACTCCTTCCCTTGCTGTTCAGAAGCAGACATACATCAGTTTCTCTGCTTAGCAGACCTTTTTCTTCAAGCTTCTTTCATGATAATTAGTTATGCTAGAGAATACAGTCGTTTCTAATACTTTTTTGGTTTATTAAACTCTCTTTTCATGGAACAGAGGATATTCTAAATGAGCCAAGTTTTTCAGATCCTAAATGTTATTACTCATCCTTTAATACAGTATCTAGTTATCATGTTCTGTGATTCAAATCTTAATTTTGCCTAAATAGCTTAATAGCTTTTGGCAGTAAGATGTTAATTATGCTTTCAATAATTGACCTTCTCACCTATAAGTGCAAGTAAGTGCATACATGTAAATTAAGACTTATAAATGTGACGGAATGCCAGCAGCATTTGACACCAAGTACACACCTCCTGTCTCTCTCTTTGAGTTCTGAGCTAATAAAGCAGCTGCTTGACTTGGGCTCACTTGAGTTACAACATTCAAAATACAAGTCCTTTTTTTTGTTTAATTGAGATGAATATATTAAAGCACAAACACCAAAGAAGTCACTTTTGCCACGTTCCTGAATATTCTGCTTTGAACCTGTACTGTTCCCCTCTTATCCCATAGCAATGACAACTTTTGTATGTTTTATGTACTTCCCAAATTATTTTCTCCTGTTTTATTCCAATTGCTGCAGCCAGTAGAGATGCATGATGATTTAAGAATCTTTGTTTTCCTTTTAAAGGAGAGTTTCTACTCATCATGACTGCAAGAAAATGAAAGCATGAAACAAAACATCAGTAAACGCTGTTTCCTTTTCATCCTTGTTTTTTGACATTTCTGTCTTGTTACACTTTTTTTAGATGAAGAGATGTTTTTCTAAGGTTAACATATTTTAAATAAAATTATCTATTTTATGCATTATGTTTTCAATATTTTTTACTGCAGTATTTAACCCTTAACCTAGATAAAATGGCTTATATTGGGTATTAAAGTGGCAGTAGTTGTGAAAAGGGGATTCTGGGTATTAAACTTTTCTCATGTTTACGTTTTTTGAAATAATGAATGGAACAGATACAGCTAATGTTCTTCCCTGCTGGCTTCTGGAGATATGAAAGTGATTTTCACAGTGTAACGGGCTCCTCCTTCCCACATGGCAGCCCTCCAGGCTTTGCACTGGCAGCAGGCCGAGTGCATGGAAACTCAAGCTAAGAGCCGTGTGGCAGATGGAGCTCAATATCATCACCTCAGGTATGGATTTGCCCAGTGTCGAGCAAGCATGGTTGGAGCCCTGGGATGTTAGGACCACCATTGCCCTCTTCTTCCCCCACAGCCTGAGGTTTTGCAGAGGTCATTCCTGCATCACACAGTGCAGTCGTCAGCCAGATCTTCTGGAGGTGCTCCATAAAGTTGTCCAGCATTAATGTCATTCCATATGTGGTGTACAGCTCTTGGTTTTCTTCCACCATCAGGCACATTGGGACAGCAAAGAGACAAATGCACATATTTGTTGAACCCCTTCTGCCAACAGCTGAGGCTGTATCTTGTGTAGGTCTTGTAGTGGTTTGGTTGGCAATAAAATGTCTGCACGAAGGAAAACAGCCTTTGTAATCTGGAAAAGAGAGGATTGGTTGTAGTGCCAAAATGTTCATTATTTGTACCTCTGGTCACTAATGATATTTCTGTAGCTCCGCTAAGCTCTCTAGCTCCAGGTCAAAAGAGACCACAGGGCTGAAATGTTGGATTGCAACCCTGTGGATATGTATTAAGGCTCTTCTATTCTTCATTCCTGTTAGAACTTTTATTTTTGCTGTTGATGATTTCTATCTGTAGCTTAATTTTACACAAGCTAATGAGTGCTGATTGTTATGGTAGGGTCTGTATTGTTCATCAGAATTGGTGCTACATTAGCCAACGTGTGTAGAAAAGTCTCTAGCATCTATAAACTGCATTGAACAGCTTTGAACATAGAAAGGAAGCTATAATGTGTACTGGCCGACAGATGAAATAAGCTTCTATAGGTCATGGTAAGGCTCTTCCTTCTACTCCAATTCATGCATGGAAATCTGGGTTCTGGCCATCTGGGAATTAAGGGAAGTGCCCCATCTGCATTACAAATATTATAGATCTCCATTCTCTGAGGAGATATTGCTTTGCTTGAAAAGCAGTGGTGCAAAACGTGCAGGTTCATTAATTTGCTCTTGTGTTCAGAAATGGAATTCACTCGCTGTTAGAAGAATCTGCAAAACTTTATTCATACAAGCAACTCTTTCTGCAGGAGCCTGTTTCTTTGGTTTACATACCTCGCAGGATATAATTTATGCAAATAATCTTTCATTTTTTCCTGATTTTGGCAGGACTTGGAAAATTTGAATGCCACTCTTTCCAGTGACTCAGAGACAGGCTCAAAAGGATGAAATTTCAGTTTTTCCCTCCCTGTAATTTTCTTTCATTATAAAATTTTGCAGTCTTTATGAATATTTTGCTATGCTATGACGATATCACTACCAGTGATATTATTGTAGAAATGTATCTTCAAAGGATGTAGGCTCAATGTATGAAAGTTAGAGGTATCTTCAGATTTTAGATTCCACTGGCAAAGACTTTTTTTTTCCTAGGTTGAATAGGTGATTTTGTAACATTTCCTTGTAAAAGAAAAAAAAAACAAAGCCCACCAAGTCTAATCTTTCGGGCTAAAAAGACAAATTATGATTCTTCAATCCGAAAATCATATAATAATTTAGGTTGAAAGGGATCTCTGGAGGTCATATGGTCAAATGCCCAGTCAGAATAGAACATTGAATTAC
This sequence comes from Psittacus erithacus, assembly GCA_009867235.2. NCBI lineage: Eukaryota > Metazoa > Chordata > Aves > Psittaciformes > Psittacidae > Psittacus > Psittacus erithacus. The sequence goes on along the minus strand of WYDI02016117.1, from coordinate 13,838 downwards.
GAAGTTATGTCCAGCTTCAAAGTTGGATCAGCTTGTCCAGAGCCTTGTCTGGTCAAGTGCTGTGAAGTCTCCATCTTTGGACATATTCAACATTTGACCCCTCTCAGCCTCTCTGTGTCATGTGCTTCAAGCCCCTAATCATATTTTCAGCCTTCCACTGAAATTGTTCCAGTATCTTTCTTGTTGTGGGCACACAAATCTGGGACACAGTAGCCATTGGAGTCTTGTAGTGGGTGGCAGAAATGGTCAGAAGACTTGTATGAAGTCTGCAGAAATGAACGTGGATACCTCTAGGTAGTGCGCCAGTTGAGAGATGCTTAATGACACTATTATTAAAAAAGACAATAACCTCTGTATATTTTAATTCTCCATTAGTTAAATAAATACAGGATATCCTACACCTGTGGAAACTTTTGGTTACTTATATGATGATAACAGATAATGTTGATGTCAGCTGTTATACCTGAACCTTGCAGTTATTTTTCTTTAATTATCATGTTTGACCATATAGATACTTCTCTAT